>WYDI02010927.1:0-31894 GCA_009867235.2 Psittacus erithacus | reverse complement strand
TAGACTGTTCTTATCTCAACCTGTGGGAGTTGTATTCTTTCGATTCTCCTCCCCATCCCTCTGGAAGCTGAGGGAGGAAGGGGGGGAAGGGGGGTGGTGAGTGAGCAGGCTGTGTGGCAGGACTTAAACCACGACAGATCTCCTTATCAGGAGATTCCAAGGACTCTATTCAGTTCCCCCAGACAGATTATGATGGTGAAATTTTGTCACCTGAACTATATAAAAACTTTTTATAGAAACCTCAGACTACAAAGAAAAATATCAAAGGTAATTCAAAGTGGAAGGGAGACAAAATAAGGTTAGAAATAAGGTATAAATTTTTAACAACAGAGACATTTCACAGAATGATTTACCGAAGCTTTTATTCAATTCTACCTTACTAGCAAGTTAAGAGCAAAGGCTTTTCTAATGCTGTGCTGTAAGTTGAAAAAAATCAGGGCAGTCCTTTGGCATGTCATTCATATAAGGTCACCTTAGATCCTCCAAATTATTTGGTTCAGGCTTATCTACAAGTCAGCTGAACACATGTTTTTAAAGGAAAATTGAAGTGTGACCATTTATAGTGTGAAAGCATGCAAAATGAACTTAAAAAAAACCAAAAAAGATTCATTCAATAATGGATAAAGCTACTTATCTTCTTAAATTGATAAAAAAACCCCTAAAAGGTAATTATTCATCTGGAAATTGCATGAAGCAAAATTGTAGTTCATTGTACACAAAATAAAGTAACTGGATTAAAAAATCCAGGCATGACTAAGTTCTTTGCTCAGCTCAGGTCTTTTAACAATTCAGCAGATTTATTTTTTTTTTTGGTCAGAAATCCACAATGAAAAATTGGAATGAGTCTGTCTTTTCTGCAGAAAACCACAATTTTCAGCCTTTTCAGGAAACACAATATTTATAATTTTCAACTGGAAAACGTGTTCATGTGGGTCTATATTCTGGGGGGAGATAGAAAGGAAATAGTGTTCCAAATCACATTAGCTTCCATGGAGAAGAAGGAATTATATGTTTATTTTTTACTTTGTTCTTAAATTAAAACAATCTTATTAAATGTTTGAACACCAGTTCCTTAAATCACACACAAAAAAAGATAGACTCCATTTTCATAACTAGTAATGTCATGGCTTTTATATTGTGAAGAAAAGCTTGTTTCTGTTCCCAAAGACATCAGAGCTGTAACAGATTCTTTTGCAGCTATGAAGATATGGAAGTACTCTCTCAGAAAAATTGCCCTTGGTTGTTTTTTTTTTGTTTGTTTTGTTTTTTTTTCTGTTTTGTTTTGTTTGTTTGTTTTGGTTTGTTTTTTTTTTTTTGGCTTTTTTTTAACTTCATCTGGGCCCAGGTGGCTAAGACTCTAAGGCAATACCTACATTAGCATTGTGGTTCAGATCTGGAATGTGATTTTTGAAATAAATCCTACTGTTGCCCCCACTTAACATGCTTTGGTTCTTACCTAGGAGGGATGTTGGGATGCACGACCCAGGTTCCACAAGGAAGAACCAAGAGCCATGTGTTCTTCAAGAACACAACTAACTCTTTTTTTTTTCCTCTAGTAATTAGTCCTCACCTGCCGGACCAGTTTAGACCTAATTTGTGCAATGTGGTAGACCCTGCGTCCTCAACACCAACTATTTGCTTATGTTCACACAGCCTGACAGAACTGCAAGTATGCAGCAGATACTTGTTCCCTTTCTGTGGCAGAGGAGCATAAACTAAGGAGGATAGGATGATGCCTTCTGCTATGATCTGTGTCTGGTAAATATTGCTTCTGAACAGCTACTGTGCTTCTCCTTTTTTTTTTTTTTCCTCTCCTGCATCTTTAGAAGCCTGAATCTTGCAGCTACAGTCTGAATATTCACAGGTATGGAACTTGAGACCATACGAGTGGAATTATCACACAGAGCTTATCCCACTGTGTATCTGAAGGCTTCCACACTCTCATTCTGGGCCTTACAAACCTTTATTGAAAACGCTGGTTTTTAAAGTTGAAAATAATTAATTTACACAGTCCAATATCTTCAAGTCAGAAGAAGCAACTATGACATTTACTTTGACATCCAATTAAAACTCAGGCCAAGTTTTTGTCATCTAAAGTACATCTTTGTACAGTCTAGTAATTTATTACTAAGCTAGACCATATCTTTATAAAATACATCAATTTTTTGATTTAAAATACTCTACAGAGAATCTGGCATACCCTAAGTGAGGTGTTCTATTGATTAATTACACTCACTCTTAAAATATTTCCAGTCAGACTTTGCTTAGCTTCAGTTTCCAGTCATTCATCTTTCTGCCTTTGTCTGTCAAGGAGCTGCCTGCCACTGAAAAATCTTTTAATACATAGGTACTTACAAACTGAGACTTTGCTGCCCTTGGGAAAATAGTTCAGTAAAAGCAATATACGTTTTCAACATTCTTTGAAAGAAAAGAAATCAGAATTTAAAACACTTAAATTCTTTCCAATATCAGAGGAATAACAAGGAAAGGAGAGGTACCTCTCTTTGTCCTTTTGTTATAGTACAGCTAGACTGAGTTTGCAAGATACTGAGAAAGCGTTTTTATCAAACCATGGTGATGAGCTGAAATAAAGGCTGGAACAGCATTCCCTTTTACCTCAAATGTCATTGTTTTCAGAGAGATACAACAGGATTATTTTTATTTTTTTTAAATCAGTTATGTCTCAAAGTTTTCCTATTGCAGCTGCTACTAACCAAACCTCTTTTTATCCAAATGATAAAACTGGAAAAATGTAATAGGAAGCGTACAGAAGATGGAGCCAGGCTCTCCAGCCTGGAGTTTACAGTGGTAGGACAAGTTGCAACATGGTTAAATATAAAGAAATTTATTTTATTTTTTACCATGAGGTTGATCAGAGACTGAATAGGCTCTCAAAGAGAGGAGTGTTTAAATCTCTGTGAGATGCTCAGAATTTGTCTGTACATAGCCATGAACTACTTCATCTAGAAGGCACTGCTCCAAGAAGTTGACCAGTGTGATCTGCAGGCATCCCTTCCACCCTGAATTCTTCATTAATTCTGTGAAATAACACTGTAAGTGGGTTACATGAGTGTTTCATCCTTTCTTTCATTAACAGAAGTTGGTAAGGGCTTCCTTCTCTGCCTGGTTGAGATCTTGTGTGAAGCTTGTTGAAAACTGAGGTGTCTTTGAGGTTTGATGAACAACCCCATGAACCAAATGGCTGGCCAACTAAGATTCACTTCCTTAGGCAAGAATGCCCAAAACAGGCAGCAGATCCCCGTTTATCCACATCACCTAAGCACATGCTGCATGTGAAACAGTGCTTTCTTGAATGGGTAATGTAAGTTGGCATCTTTGTTGACATGCAACACTAAAGTACCCATGTTCTTTATCGCTGCTACTGACTCTCCATTTCACAACTTGATCTTTTGACAGTCAGTCACGTTTGAGTGGATGGTGAGGCCTAAAACTAATTCCACTGTTTTTTGCAATGGGTAAATTGAGGCATGGTGTTTGCATTTATCAAAAATTACACAGAAAGACCCTAACAATCAGGAAATGGAACACATTTTTATTCACTTGCAGTTTGTCTCCCATTTCTCTAGCCATTAGAAAAATATTGCCTCTATCAGACAAGCCGCTATACAAGCAATTCAAATTAATAGCTAAGAGAAAAATGAATCTCTCTTTCTAGCAGAATATATTCTGTCACAAAATTTAAACAAGTATTTTTCTATTACGCAATTAATTCCTCTTAATCAAACAAAGGATGTGCCTGTCTTGTAATTTTTCTACAAATAAACCATGAATTCTGGAAGTTTCTAAGTCAGAAATCAGGTTGTTAGCATTCAAAATTGTCTCTAAGATCATACACTCCTGTATGCATCTGATAAAAATAAATTTATTGCATAAGGTCCTGTTTCAGCAATTATTAAGTATATATGCATAACTTTTAGGCATAAAAGTGAACCTAGCAATAGTTGTTAAATACACACACGTCTTAATTCCAAGTTATTGAATGTTAAGAGTCATTGTCATTGTTAGGAACATAACTGGTGGATTGATGTTTGGTTGGAATGCTTGTTTCAGCAAGGTCAAATATTTCAGTAGTCGCAGTTCTGTAGTGAACTTATTTTCAACAAAATTTTCAACTCCCTAGATAACAGCAGTGGTCATCCAATCAAGATATTCAATCAAATATAATTATTAAAAAAACTAATACCATTCAACTCTTAATTCTATGTCCTCTTGCTTTTCCTTTGTGCTCTCTGTCCATGTGCAATTATAAATCATGTTTCAGTTAATTATTGCTAAACTCTTCTTCCTCTGTTTTTCCCATAATCTTCTGAAGATCCCTGGGACTTAAAGCTAAGCAATTGTTTTCATCTATACTCCCATATTCTTCACTTTTACATTATTATTACCATTATTAACATCCTTCTTGTCCACGGTATTTCCTTATTTGTATGTGGGAACAAAGTAGTAGTATTTTTTTTTTTCCTGAAAGAGATATTTCTGCTTCTTGTAGTAGTCCCAGTTGAAAAAAGTCTCAAAAAATCACAATGCTTATCAGTTTCTAATGTGTTTTCCTCTATGACAAGGGAGTGTAGTTTGTTCTTCTATTTATGTGTTTTGATTTTGTCTGAATGTGCTTGGAGCATCATAAGAGAAGCTGAAGACTGCGTATGCTGGGTATATGCAGTTCTGTGTGTTTGTGTGTAGGTAACTTTGTTTTGTTTTTACACAGAATGATCTTCTATGGTTTTGACTAGGAAATATTTTGATTTGAATGATGATGTCTTTTCATAAATAACTGGTCAGAGTATGGTAATGCATATGTGTGATTTGAACGTCTTGCAAGCAGTTTATGAATTTGAAGGTTTTCATACAGATAGTCTGAAATGTAACTGAAGTAATTTGTATTCTGCTGCACAATGGCATCAAATTTTCTTGTAGCAACTTCTGTGTTTTGCAGTAGCAGCTGTTAAATTCCATGGCGATATCAATTTTATTGCTAAGTAATACACAACTTTTTATTCACTTCTACTCCTTGTAAAGAAACAAAATATGACTCTTAGCTGAAAATAATCAGCAAATTTTATGTTGGATTAATATTTTTAACAATTACTTTCATGCTTAAACCATGACACACATTCTTTCCAAGTAGTGTGGCCATGTCTTAGGCTTCGATCACTGAGATTGCACACAATCCCTGTCTGAATCTGCTTTTTCCCATGTGCAAGAGAAGGGACTAAGCTTGAAGCCTGTTAGGGCAGTTATTCTTCATTTCCACAAGTCTGTGCTACTTTGTTCATTAGGTTGTATCAAGTCTATGGTGCATATAAGTCATGTGCAATATAAGAATCTCTGTGGAATAGACGGCTTAAGTTGTGTTTCTGAAGCTTTTGGCCAATCTTTCCGGAACAAGGAAGAAGAGAAAAGACAACATTCACAGCTGTCATTTTGGCAAATACATGCGGGGCATGCATTCCAATTTGTGATAAAAATTTAGTCTCTTCACAGCTATTTCGTTTCCTTGTTGCCTCTTGATTTTAGTGTGTGATTACAAGGAGAGGAATTGGGTACCTGCTGAGCTATAGACCCAAGTTACGAGACTTAATTTTTGATGAAAGAAGATGATTCTGGTGTATTGTTCTTTGGCAGAAGATGATTCATGAATGGAAATGCTTGTGATCTTTAAAACAAAAATACTCCTTTCTCATACTGAAGCCTAAAAGTATATTCATGGGCATTTTATGTTTTTGGTCTTCCTCATATTAATTTTGTTTTTGTTTTGTTTTGTTCTCTCAAATATTTCCAAGCCTTTCTATAGCTCTTGATATCACTGCCTTTTCCATTATGGTAGGTTTTCCAAGTCTGATTTCCCTTGAACTTATGTATATTCCCTTGAATCCACATATACGGAGTCTAGAATTATAGGGTCTAGAATTTTTTCTTTAATGTAAAGGAAAGGGAGTTTTACTGACATGTAATACCATGGTGGAGAAAGCTTACTTCTTTAGAATTAACATGATGAAATAGATCCTAATATTATATACACATTGCATATTAAGTGTAAAGACTTGTAAAGACTCAAAATTGGTGCATTTGAAGTAATTTGATTAGTCTTGCTAGGTGAACTGAACATATAGGTCAATAGGTTTAACAAAGCAAATGCAAGAAAATAGAAAAGGAAGATGATGTGTTTGCTTCTACATACAGCACAGGTGGAACTACTGGGTTATCTGTTGTATGTATGTCCCGGAAACTGCAGAAAGAATAGTTCGAGGACTTGAATATGACATGTGCTAGAACACCTTAAAATTAGAATTTATGAAAATGGTGCTGTAACTCTTCAGGAAATGTTCTGGCAATTATTATAAGCTCTTTTCCCAATCTAGTTTCTTGGAGATCAGAGATTTAGAGAACTTGACTTGCATGCACTTTCAAGTGCTTCTTAGTATGTTGTCTTATGATGTATACCTTTACTGCAAATAAAATCAAGCTGTAAAAGTAATGTTAGATTCCTCCTGACTGTTTAGGTACCCCAGCTGTTTTATTGATCCACATAATTCTTACCTTTTATTTGTTTTAGTGGTATTACATATAGGATAAGCAGGAAAATAGTTTTAAGGCTGACAGAAAATCACTGAAAGTGATATAATTTCTTTCTACTAAGTTTCTAACTAAGTTTTGCTTAATTAGATGGAATTAGAAGACATCCTTTCTCTAGTGAAAACTTTACTGCATTTGTACATTCTTAAAGGAAGGCACAAGTTTTTTATAAATTTCTTTTGGCACTGCAGACTGCATCTATTTTATAGAATGAATTTCTGATAAATAAGCACTGTCAGCTTCTCACTTAAAGCAGGTGGCTTTATCCTTTTTGCATCAGTTTCTTTTTTTCATGTTAGTTTCAGTTGCTTAGGGTTTTTACCTTTCTTGATAACAAGGCAGCATGCGTTTAAAAGAGATATTTTGAGTTTTTTCTTTTTTATTGTTTTGCAGAGCAGACTAAAGAGTGTATATGTGTTATTAATATGTGCTTTTTTGCCTGTTGTGACATTTGTGTCTCCGTTGAGAAAGTGACTGAAAAGACTGCATATGAATCTTTTTTCCCCTCTTCCTGCTTTCAGTATTATCTCTATCAGAATCTAACTTAATTTCAGTTATTTTTACCAGAAAGATTGTCACTGTTTGTTACCAGAGATTTAACTGGGGTGATGTGAAATCAATATTTGCAGTGGAAGTCTTCCATTTTTGATATCAAAGATACCAAAAGATATCCCCTTGATCAATCAATATTTTCTTTCTTTGCAAACAATATGAGCCCTGCTTTTGCTGTCATTCCTTTTAATAGTTGTCAAAACTTTGAAGTAAAAAATATCTGTAAGAATGTCAAGTGAGAAATGTTTATTTTTTTCTGCAATATTTGGTTAAGGTTTATTTGCTGGAATGCCTTTAATTTCACAGTTGCAAAAAAGTTTCTTTTTATATGTCTGCCATTCAATACCTCAGTATATTAGAACAGGAATGTGCCTGGAACTCCACAGCTTTCCTCATGATAACTTGCTTGCTACTCATTTATGTTAAAACATTTAGCTGCTTCTTCTTATTGATTAATGAACAGTTGCCTGTGTTATTAGGAAATGTTGATTATTCTGACTGATGCTGTCAGCAGTGTCAAAAATAATTTTACTAGTGAGTATTATAAAATCCTCTTATTGTTCCAGTAACAGCCCAGCATGCAGAATTTTGCATAAGGTGCTGCTAGCCCATACCTCCCCTTTTTTATTTTTCATTGTAAATAATAAAGTTTTCGACTTTTTTTCTGCATGCCTTCTCATCATGGGTAACCAAGCATTCTTTATTATGAAGTTATCTTAACTTGCCCCTAAAAACCAAGGGCTTATTATGCCTTCCTTCGCTGCTCTTGCGGGTTCTAGATAAGAAAGTGATCTTGTTCAGAAAAAGCACATTTTCCTTGACTTGATGCCCACAGCACTGTAAAAATTTGTGGGTCTTTTTGTTCTTAACAAAAATTAAAATGGCTTTCTACATTGGAAATTAGGACTGAGCATATCCTCATAGAAGGCCACTTTCTGTCTTTGCACACAGCCTGTGAACCCTCTACAGAGAACAGATTTCCCTGTAAAGAGAGTAGAAAGTTCTTAAGATGAGATATATAATAATATCTAGATGTACTGCTTACACAGAGCAAATGTGTTTGTGACACAGAATGTCACAAGGAGTTAGAAAGCCAATCTTAGAGGCGCTACTTATCGTCTTTATTTTTCTTTCCTGGTATTCTTAGCATTTTCTTTCCAGTTCATCCTCTGTTTCTCATTTACTTTTTCTGTCTGTTTTTTGTTGCTTTTGAGAACTCCCAGCTGATCCCCCTGTGTTTCAGTTCCACTTCCTCTCACAACTGCTTTCCAAAACAGGATCATTGAACAGTTAATGCTGGCACTTGAAATAAGTGAACAACCCAATTTGATTAAGCAAGGGTAGGGAAATTCATGTCTCAGACTTTTATTTTCTGCCAACTCAGGAAGACAAAAGAACATCAAACAGCTCCCAAGTTATACCAGGCATAGCTGTGCAACGTATAATTGGGAGCATAATATCCATGATGGTGATGATGTTGCTGTTTTCTGCCTTTAGATGATACGGACAGTTGCTGTTTGATGGGTAGAATTGAAGAAATGAGAGAATTTCACAGGTTTGACCTTGTAGATTTTTGGGTATGAACAAATAAAGATAACTATTTAAGACTTCCTGGAAGTAAGAGATAGTAACCAGCCCTTCTGATCTGCTTTGCGAATGTTCATGAATTTATCCGTACCTATGGCTAGCTTCCTGTGGATCAAAATTTTCTGGCTTTGCTCCCAAGTAACACATGGTATTGGAAAAAGAGCAGAGTCATGGTGTCATGGTGCTTGATCTGAAAAGATCATAAAACATTACTAAAATTACTTTCAGATATAAAAATCCATGTGTATACACATGCTGTCAGGGCCAGGAATTTAAAAGTGTGTGTTCTGGAAATGAGTCCCGCAGCCACAGAACAGAGGTCAGCATCATTACCTTTACTGGCTGACATGTTGATAACCTGGTTTCAGTTCTCCTCTTTCCCCTGCCAAGTGAGTCTTGCCAGTCTTTCCACACATCAGTTTAGCATGCAGTGAGGCTATTAACAAAGGGATGCTGCTAATTTCTAATCCTTCCAATTTCTTTCTGTAGTCAGTGGAGGACAGAGCAAGAGACTGCCCTCTAGAGAATAGCTCCCGGGTTGGGAATTGCCTTCAAGAAGAGACTGTAGAGGAAGGCTAGAGAAACTAAAATTGCTTGTATGACTAGCCTGGATTTCAGACTCATTAAGAAGCCTTAATTATATCAACATGCTGGAGATTTCTCTGTGATATAAATTCACCTTCCATCTGCACAACCTTTTCATCTTATTTTTTTAGCTTTTTAGATTTTAGTCATAACATCTTCTCCATGAGTGTCTCAATTAACACAGGAATGTCAGTGAAAACTACTTCCAAATTTGTTTTTGAGAAAAATGTAGAGATCCTTTGCATGGGAGGCAGTAAAACACTACATAGCCTCTTAGTGCATGTTGTTCATTTTAAAAGGAATTTGCCGGGAGCTTGGCACTCTTTCTAGCTTGCACACACAGTTGATACTATTTGGTTTAAAACAGACCCTGAAAGTACCACTTAAAATGAAAGCTGTGCAACACAAATGTAGAACACCTATTTTGTAGACCCATGTTCAGTATTATTTGATAAAGATCAGCTGTCACTTGCACATAAACCATGAATTTTCCACCATGAGCTAGGAATAATGTGTTCTTAATAGAACTAAATATATTTTACGTACTTGTTTTCACTTATTCTGTAAAAATATATGTCTGTCTAGTTGTTTACAGTACCACATTTAGCTTTCAATCATGTAATTTTTTTGTCCTCCTGATTCACTTAAAATGACACATATTTTAAATACAAATTAAGGAATTTTATTCTTTGTTCCATGAAATTTTGTTAAAAGTTTTGCCCTACCAAAATGAGAATGCTACTATATATATTTTGAATTTGCTGCCCTATTTACTATATCAGATCCTTGCTTTGAAAAACTTATTAAAAAGAAAAAAATTAATTCATTTTATTGAACCCATGGAATTATGTCTCTGTACTTTCAGCATAATATTGGTTTCTAGTTTGTATTTGAAAAAGACTAGAATTTCTGGTTGAAAGTCTGATTTCAAGGAACTGCCATTTGTTTTGTTTATCTGCAATTGGTGGTTTATTTATTGTACTTTATTCTTATTATTATTCTCTGGCATGTTGCACTTTTATCTATGGATATTTCCATTCTTCTCCTGCATTTTCAAGTACATTTTAAGGCCACACTATTCCTGCCAAGTTAAGTTTATTTCTACAAGTAACCTCACTATATTGAGATTCAATTTTGTCAGAAATAAATTCAATTCCCTGTTAATCCACAGATGTGATTTAGCTGCATTACTTAGTTGCTTACCATAACTCAGGGGCCTGATGGTGCAACTGATTTCACATAAATAAAAGTGGGTTCTTTCCTGACTATGAACTTCCAAATATGATTGAGTGAGTCACTCAGAAATTTCAAACATGCCATCAGTTTTTGGAGAGCAAACTGGAGAAACTTACATTGTTAGAACAAGCAGTTTTGCTGAAGCTAAACTGTTTATGAAAGTGTGGAACTTGGCAGGAGTTTTTGTGTGAGGTTTTATCTAATACGGTGTATATTTTTAAGGAAAAAACAGCAATATAATTTCAGGGAGATTAGAATGGATGGACCACAATTAGTAATTGAAACATTTTATAAATAAGAAAGGTCACTGGAATTTCAAAACTATTTTTATTTTCATACTTTTGTTTATAGCAATGAAATATAAAAAGTGGAATAGAAAATAAGAATTTTCAGCTAGCCCAAAATTTAATTTTTGTCCAAAATGACTGATTTGGTTACATTGCAGTTATTTAGAATGGACTCATCTTTTATAATTCATTCTCCAAATTCTGTCTGTTGATATAGTGTTTTCAGTCAATTTACTGTTCCCACTTGTACTAAATGGGAGACTAGTCAAGTTTCTTGAGAGAGGGTAAGAGGATGTCACCTCAGCTACCCTGGAAAAGAACTGGAAGTAGGAAAATAGTGCCTTTTGGGTTGAAAGATGCAAATGGAATTATTCTATTTTGAAGTACTCTATTTCTGTCACCGTGTAATTAGCACATAACACAAACAAATACCGACTCTGTTGCAGTGTAGTCAAACTGACAAGTAACATTGCTTTAGTCACCTACCGGGCAGTTATTCACTGACCTCCATGGCTGCAGTGGGCAAAACCGATTCTATTTTAAAACCTAGACTGTAGCTTATGAAAGTGAAATAATTTTACCTTCAATCTGTTAGTTCAGTAAAGCACGTACTTTGTGAATCTAGAGGAAGGTCTTGTTAGGGTCAAGTAATTCATAAACCTCACTGAATCTGAAGACTGTTGTCCCATGCTGTATTGCAGGAGTTGAGACAAGATTTGATGTTTCATTTAGATGTATCCAAAAGTGATTTCTTGTTTCTCCAGTTTACTGTTACTTAAGTTTCTACAGAATATTGTGCTGCATGTTTTCAGCTACTTATGTGCATTTCTTTGCAAAATTTCTTCAGGTCTTTTCCATTTTAATCTCCGGAGTCTTGATGTTGATCCTAGTATTAGGAAAATCTAGTTCCATTCCTGAGATTCATAGTGGTGGTATAATGGAATCTTTTTCTCTACTTTTAGCTTGTCCTTAAAAAAAATTGAGAGATGCTTTGGTGTTTTTTATTATCCATTTTTAAGATTTATTTTATTATGAATTAATGGCTCCAGTTCCTCAGGTTACCCAATGTACACATTGCCAGATTCTTTTCTTAGGAATTTGTTGAAATTCCCCTTGCTCCCTCAAGAATTTTCACACATCTGCCATTCTCTGGGCATGAAGTTGACTTTATCCTAGCGTCACTGGTACTACACTTTGACCTGCTTTTGCTTGGATGGCTATGCTGTTCTTTTTCATTCCAAAATCTTTCTGCAGCAGGTTTTGTTTGGGTTTGCATATTTCTAGTTCCAAGTCAGTTTGCTACATCCAGGTTGGTTCAACTCTTTTGGAGAGCGCACCTCAGTGGAACATTATTAAATTCCATTTGGTAATAATTTCCATCAGTACATACTGCGTCATGCATACTACTTACACCAGCAGTTTCATTTTGATATTTTATACCTGTTGAGTAATTAATTTTACAATATCTTTTAAAATATAGGATGTAATTATAATTTCCATTTTTGAATGAAAGGCAAACAGAACAAAAATGAATCAAAAAATCTCCCAGCAAAGCCTAGGAGAACTACTTTAGGTTACTGGGGCCAGGTTAAAGAATGTCAAATCAAGAATTTTAGAAATTCATTGTTAAAATGATGAAGTTATGAAAGTGCTACTAAATTGGAACCTGAATAGTCCAGGCAATTCTGTTGAAGTACATAGCGGGGAGGCATGGTCAGACTTTTACAAAAGAGGAGTCTAATACGTTGTGGGTTTTCTTGTGCTTATTTTTCTCAGTGATTTAATTCTATAGTGCATAGGTGTGGGGAGGTGTAGAGGGTGTTTCAACTATACATTTGATCAAAGATTATTCCTTTTGCATTAGAGACATCCTTTTATGTCTCACAAGACAAGATAACAGCAAACAGAAGAAAATATATTGAGATACGAGAAAAACATACCAGATATTTGCGTTATCTATATATAATGAATAAAAAATGTTGACAGCATTTCCATTTTCTATTTCAGCAGTTTTTAAGAGCTCATTTATAATGAGCATTCTGCCCTGTTTGGCTGACAAATACTGACGTCTGAATCTTTATGCAATCGGCATCTTCTCTTCTTACTAAATCATTCATGAATGTTGCACTACTTTTAGTCTCTTTGTTCTGTCAATGACTTTGTGGTAAAAATAGAAATAGAGCTTTTTGATTTCAGTGATTTGATGCATCCATAGCTGATGCAGATCATTAGCCTTTTTAAAGCATGCATAAGTCATGAACCCTAATTTTACAGTCTTCAGGCCTTTAATCTTTTGGCAGTGTTCATGCTTTTATTTTAAAGTCATAACTTCTTAAATATTTTTTATACTGAATGAAATCAATATTTCTACAGTGGTGGATACTTATCTACAAAACAGTGGTAGTTAAATGGGACAGATTTAAATCTCCAAGAAGAAAGAGGAAAGTTATTAGCCAAAACATAAGCAATTAAAAGAATTAGTGTTATTCAATTTATGGGGGAAGAAAACAAACAAACAAACAAACAAAAAAGATAATGTTAAACACTATAGGGAATTAAGAAAAACAAGAACTGTCTCCCAAATCCTTATGTGGCCTTCAATTGAAAGAAAATGAGTTTGTCTTTATAACTAGCAGTAAGAGCTTAATGCTTCAAGATGTATGCTGTGTAGGAGCTATGGAGCTAAAAGTTGAGGAAAATGTCAACCAGAAGAAAATTCATTGCTCCCAGTAAGCCTTGTTGCAGTGCACAAATGTTTCTGCAGAATTAGTGGAGGCAGAAAAAAGCAGGGAATATGGTAGGGCATGCATCTTTATTTAAAAAGAAATGTGTTTGTAGTAGGAATAGTGAGTCTCTGATCATTTGTAATTTCAGTCAAGTTAAGCAGTTGAATTAAAATGTATCTCATTGAGACCTAACATTTTGATATTCAAGAAATTCTTTTGGGCCCTGGAAAGCTCCATGATAAATATGGCACATCTTCTGCCTTGTTTCTTTAGAGAGGTTTGCAGTTTTCTGCCTTACAGGAGCTCTAAAAATAAACCAAGCTGCGTTACTGGGGCTTCATAATGAATCTGCACTATATGTAAAAAATTTGCTCTGTGATACGTTAACAGAGGTTGCCTTAAACTTACTTGATAAAACTTAGTAGGTAAAGACTGCAAAAGATAAATATCTACCAAATCACATCAGAGTGCGACAATACGCAAAGTGTAATTTGAGGTCAGTTAGCTTTTAGATATCAAAAAGTTTGTCCATTTCTGTTGTTAAACCACTTGCTGTGATTGTATGGAAAATTTAACATGTTTGCTTTCTTTTTTAAATTTATGTTTAGTGTTAAATGAGCTTAAAATGTGAGTGGAGAAATAAAAATGCTTATATAGGAAGAAAAACAGAATTTAGATTAGGTTGCAGGTTTTTGCTCTTGAAGAACAGGCAGCTGCTCCTCAGTGATTTTTTTCTTTTTATAGAATTGAAAAGATGAGCAAACTCCAATGGAAAAACCTTAATTTGAATGGTATGAGTGTCTTTCACAGCAGAGGAAGCAAACTGTTATGTGAACTGTGTTTATTTTACCCAAAATTCCTTTGATGAGGACTTGCCCTTCATTTGGAGTTCTGTAAAACATTAACGCAACAGCATTATCTCCTACAAGAAAAGGCTGTAATAAGTAATGGTAGTCACTTATTTCTGGATTCAAAGAATCTGATCTACTTCGGGTGGCAAAAGGCTCCACTTGGCTCTGGATTAGGCCTTTGCACAGGCGCTGAGAGTGGGAGGTCTGTGTTATAAAGTGCTCCTGGGACAAACTTGGATAACCACAAGGATGTGGCTGAAAGATAAGAGCAGTTGAATGCCACAACATTTGCCAAGATTTTGTTTCAACTGTTTGATGTTATGATTTTTTTTTTTTTCCCCTGGAGAACTATGGCTCTTTTCTCACTTTACCTGTTTCATTTTTTTTTTCCCCACTCTATTTCTCACCATCTTCCCTGTTATCATTTATATTTTCATAACCCCTTTGCAAACTTATTTGTGTATCTGAGTTTTTTTTAGTGTCACATTGGAGAAATTATTCCATCATTTTGATAATTTTTGGCACACCTTTGCTATACCTACTTTGTTTCTAAGAGTCTCGCTTTTTGAAATGGAATATGCAAAAGGGAACTGGAAGTGGTTAGTATTCTAGGCAAGGTGACATCATGGACATAAATAGGCTGTCATAAGGATGTCCTCTGTTTTTTTGCTATGATCCTTTTCTAGAGATTCTTAATATTCTGTTGAAATATTGGCTACTTTTGAATGTTAACATGATGTCTGCAGAGCCCTGCCTGTCATAACCACATGATGATTAATGTTTTAGAGTGCAACTTTGTATACAGCTAATAAGAGCTGCAGTTTTGTTTGGTTTTACTCATGGATATAGCTTCCCATGTGCAAATGCTGTACATGTATAGATATACTGCACTTAATGTGTCCACATTAAGCTTTCTTATCTGTCTGTAGAACATGAAAATATTTATGACACAATTCTCTGTCTTATGTGGACAGAGAAATCTGTGGGGGTTATCAGTCATTTTCAGAAATCCTTGAGAGACCTGTAAACACTAACATGAAAGCGCTTTCAATGTAACTTGTGATGATACATCAAATGTCACATTTTTAATTTGCTAGAAAACAAGGTAGCAAAAACCCCAAAACTGCTACAGAAATCTCTGCAGCTAAAAGGCAGTTATTTGTGAAGACGTTCTCGCCTGTTGCTTCTGTCACCTAACTCTGAAGTTGACAGCTGAAAACTATGTGTAACTTTGAATACAAGTGTTAATAACAGCTGAGACAGTAAAATGTAATTATTGAATGTTATTATACTATCACCTGTGCAGCTGCAAGGTGTGGACTGAATATTTTGCCACATTCAATTAGAAGATAAAAGTGCTGGGGAGTGAAGTCTGTTAAATGAGAACTTAGTGCGACTGAAGTAGCAATTGTAAAGTCATCCCACAGCCTAGCGAACGTGTTTCAGGACTAGTACAGAATGACTTTTCTGCACTTAGATCACCATAGCTGATAGCTGAGATGGTATCTTAATGCAGTGTTTAGCCTGTGAGGCAAGTGTATGATTCCTTGATGCATCCTGAGAAGTAGTAGTCAGAGGAAATGTATTGTCCTAGCAGAAGGAAACAATCTTTCCACCATGTTACCAACATTGGCCCTTTGCATTCACCTTGGTGTTTGCCATATTCTTCAGTTTCTTACCCAGTCTTTGACCAGTACTCTAGCAACATAGGAAAGTGAATCTGGCCACTCGGTTTATGACACTTTTTATTGCAAATTGTTCCTGCAGGGCTGCAGCACCTTCTGTTTTAAGATACAAGTCATACAGCAGCACTGTTGTTAGTTGACTTCTGTTCTGAAAAAGAAATTGGTTACACAGATGGTTGATCACCCTTTTTTGGAGAATTTATTTTATACCAGTGTTAAGACTTTGACTTTTAGCTCCTAAAGGTATTCCAAGCAACCACTGGAGTCACAGGAGATTATAAGTTTTAAAAGCTCAAAAGTTAGAATTTGAAAGTTGCTTAGAACTCCAAAATTTTAGCCATGTGTCTCATGACATTTTCTGTATTACCTTTGACTAAATTGACTTCTAATAAAATAAAGGTTGAATTGGACTAAGATAACTAAAAACATCTCCTAGAAGGTCTTTATGGGCAAAGAAATCCATGTCTTTTTACTATTATCACTTAGACTTGCTTCCTGTGTAACAGAAACTAATTCAGTAATCCTCCAAATACATCTGTAGCATTATGTTTTAAGAATGCACATACTTCCCACCTACTGATTGTGAATTAAGATCACTAATTAGCCTTCTCCTTGGTATGAGATGGTAAGTTTCTGACAGTTTGCTGTAGTTAGCATCTGACAGCTGCAGCCACTTTAATGGGTTTCACAGACTAGTTGAGGCTGGAAGGCACCTCTGTAGATTGTAGAGTCTAACCCTTGTGCTCAAGCAGGGCTATATAGACCTGGTTGTTCAAGACCATTTCCAGATAGCTTTTGAATATATCCAATGGTGAAGACTCTACCACATCTCTGAGTAACCTGTGGTAGTGCTTGGTTACCCTCATAGTTAAAATAAAAAAAGGTTTTCCTGATGTTCAGATGGCACTTTCTGTGTTTCCATTTGTGTGGATTGTTACTTGTCCTGCCACTGGACACTACTGAGAAAAGTCTGCCTCCGTCTTCTTTATTCCATTCCACCAGGTATTTATGCACATTGATAAATTTCCTCCCAAACCTCCTCTTCTCCAGGTTGAACAATTGCAGTGCTCTCGGCCTCTCCTCTTAGGAGAGATGCTTAGTCCACTGATTGTCTTTGTTGCCCTTCGGACTCATTCCCCAAAGTTTATATCTATCCTGTAGCCCAGTTTCTTCAGAAATGTTAATTTATTTTCACTCTCTTATTTGGCATTTAAGTAGCATGTTCTAATGAGTCCTCTTTCAGATTGCTATTTCCTTATTTTAAACACAATTCTAGGATCCGTACTAATTTTAATTTGATACTAACTGATGCATAAAGTTGGAGACTCCTTTCTGCAATTCTGCAAATGAATGTCAATTAAAATGGAAAAATACTGGTCTTAAAATTGGGTCTTCATGTCAACCAAGTTACAGCAATCCAGACTTGAAACTCAGCATCTTTTATTTTCTGTAAAAGAAATTGGACAAATATGTCATCAACTGAAAGAAAACAGCACTGTCCTATAAAACACCAGGCACCGGCGCTTTATCTTATCAAAGAATACCATCTTCATTTACCTAAAGAAATTATTTCTGAATCCCTCCTGCTCTTTAAATGTGACCTAGAAAACAGTACACATACCTCCCACCTACAATCCCCCCGCTTCTGATTCCTATCATTGGTGCTTATCTTTATGATGTAGCTGGGTACTGCCGCTGGGTCCAATGCACCTTCCTTCAGCTTTAAGTTTTTCTTTTGTGTTTAACAGCCAATCAAATATATTGATCCAAAATATAAATAAAAACAATCACTTAATAGAATTTTTGCTTTTTTTTAAATTACTCAATTACTCATATACTGTTCTAGTTGATGAACATAAAGTGAATGCTGAAAGGAAAATCATATTTAGGAAATTTGTCTTGTTTTATATAGAATATTGAATAAAATCTGACACATTAAATATAGAAATATTAACTGGGGGATAGTTTTTCAACACAGAGTAGTGATAGATACTTAAAATGCATCAATACTTTTTGCCATATCCTCACTTTAGAAATTAAATAGAATCTTAATTTTGATGTTCAGGACAGAATACTCCAGGGATAGCAGATGGAACTTCAAAGCACAATGTGCTGTGAAATTCTTATCAATGTGGAAAAATCTGAAAGATGTTCTCTTTACATTATAATTTGCTATTGTCACTTTCTGCAACTTCCTTTTCTTTCAGTTAATAGAGTTAGGTTGTCACATTTATTAATAGGTGTAGTGTTTGTGTTTTATTTGCAACCTTGGCAACAATGTCCTAGAGAGTGATTTATTCTGATCAGCTGTCAAGAGGTTAATACTGTAAGTAGTGATGTAAAATAAAACGAAAACAGGTTTCAGAGACTCTGTATCTTAAGAAATAGATGCACAATACTCTCTTCTGTTTCTACACAGTAATGACTGGTAACTTTTACAAGTCTTGCAGTCATACAGCCCAACCTATTCAGCTGGTCCTTCCAGAGCAATAGAAACCACTCAGAGGGCTTAAACACAGAAATCTACCTGAGTGGAAAGTGAATCCACAACAAAATTATATTCCCAAAACATGCAGTAACTTTTTCTGAACATTCCTGAAACCTACATAATATATCTGCAATCTTCTGGGTGGAAAGGTCTTAAACTGCTTGAGGTTTTATATTTCAAAATATCTATTCTATGATTCTATGTCTATGGATCTGTAATCCATTAGTGAAAGCAAAAGGACTAAAAATGTTGTAATACTGATAATAGGTGTTGAATTGTTTAAGTCTCCTTAATAATCAAGCAGTTTCACTGTACATCAATAACTACTTTTGATAACTCTATTTTACAAAAATATTTTAGTTGAGAAAAAGACAAAGGTACTTGTAGCATGACAATCAGATTGCTACAGCTAGAGACAGAGATCAGAGTAGAGCTTTCAACACTGGCTACGCTTAAACAGATACAGCTAAAGAAAAAAAAAAAATCTAGATTTACCTAAATGAAGTATGAAAGACAGAAATAAAATCAATGAATAAAACAATGGCATATTATTAAATTTACCTGTGGCGTTGAAGAATATTTTATGACCCCTGGTTTTGGCCCCTGAGATATGAGAGAAAATCCATCTAGAAGACTTTAATTCCATCATGTTGCTGAAGTTCCATGCAGACATTCCCTTGGAGACCTACTGCCACTTTTACTTCCAGTGCTGCCCTTACCACATCAGCTGTGTCCTGGCAGCTCATCTTTCTGGTCAGCAAGATTTCCAATGTATGGATTTCAATAAGCCACAGCTTTTGTTCTTTTTCTGTTTTGGTTTGGGTTTTATGCCTTCTAAACTTGATTATCATTCTGGTCCTCCTTCCGGTCCTCCTTCCTGCTGCAGGGCAAAGAAAAGCTGCAAACTTAGTGGCTTTCCTCTGCACTTTTCTTAATTCACCTTTTTTAAGACACATTTTGCATCATCATCTTGGAGGTCCATCTACATGGAGGTTGCAAATAGTGTGACTAAGCCAGTTCTGAAGTAGGGAATGGCAGAGGTACTCAGGGTCTGTAAGTCTCAGCATTCAGCTTTCCCCACAAATTATTTCCTATTGAAAGGCAGACTAAATTAGCTCAATGCCATACCAGAATGTTTTCAGTGTGCTGGGGACCAGAGCTAGAACTGCTGCCTGGCACTGTGCTTTGCCTGTTCAAAATGAGTTCACTGTTCTGTTATGGGCTCTTGTGCATATTGGCCACACTTAGGGTAATGAGGTTCATCAATAAGGTTTTAACTCCTGGTTTTGTGCATCCAAGAGTGGCTGTTTTCCACACAAACATGCACATGAATCAGATTTAGATCTGTATTAGCAACAGTTTTATGTCATGCAGTATAAATCAGAGTCCTTGCTCAGGTCTTTTTTTTCTTTTTAATCCGGTCATGCTATATTCCATTACTGCTTTTCACAGTTAGTATTTCTTATAGCATCACAACAATTCCATACTGGTGTCTGTCAACAAAATGAAATATGCACATATCAAACTCAGGAAAATAATGCTACAGTGAAAACATCATAGTAAAGCTTTTAGATTTATTTTTTTTTTTATAGTCTGTGTATTAGTGTCTCTTAATTGCTCTAACAGCAAGGAAAGAATTTCAAGGAAACTAGATTTTTCAATATAAGCTTAAAAATAGTCTGTTTAGACAGGAAAGAGTTTTGACATCTGCAATTTTTCAGTTTTGGGTGACGTGAGTATCTGCAATGCAACATGGAATAAAACACTGTGTCATTTATTGACATTTGTATCTTTATCTGATAATCCTACCATACTATACGTGTGTGTGTGTATATATCTATATCTATATATAACTGTCTTTTCAGTTTCATAGATGCAATACTTTGCTTTTCCTCTTATTTTGGTAGAAAGCATCTCTACATAGGATGGAAGAATATAATTGTTCCCCTCCCTCACCTTATGTCCCAGATTCTTCCTAAAAGGCATCTGTCTACCTTCTTGCAGTAGCTGTTTCCTGTAATATTTTTGTTGCAGTGAAGGGAAAGGAAGTAACAGTTATGTTTTGGCTAGTCTTGCCTTGAAACTCACTCTCTTTATCACATGCCTTTATCTTTATCATTTATCACTTGTATGTATTACATACAAATACAAGGTATGCATTAGGGAAAGTATGTTCTTCGGAGTTCACAATTTTCTGAAGTGGTTTTCATAAAATTTCCTGAGTGTTTTTTAGAAAGCTTTTGTCATTTGACCCAGAGGCAATCAGATATTTCTGAGACCTTGTGACTCAAAATCACTAAGTTTCATCATATCCTAGAGAACCTCTGGAGCTCACCAGAACTGTTCTCTTTGTAGCATTTGTCCGGTATTTTTTTCACAAAAAAACAAACAAACAAACCAACCCGCCCCCCAAGCACAAAACCCCCAAAACCCACCATAGAATCAGGCAGATCTTTTAGGTGTCTATTCTCAGTATTCTTGAGTAAACTTAGCTGAATTTGTTCTTGAGAGTATATGCCTTACAATAGTGTACAATTCTTCAGAAAATGAGAATGCGAAGTAAGAAATTTCCCTTGGTGCTGAATGAAATATTTTCAAGAATTTGAAAAATTTCTGAACCAGCTGAAACAATTCAACTGAGACTGAAAATAATTTGTTTTCTGAAGCTGAAGAGTTCGCCTGGCCTCTACTGTGTCATTATGACCAGGAATGTCATGTCTTCTCTAAATCAGTTCAAAAATCCTCTGTGTTTTCCCTGTGATCTTAGATATGAGTCCAGTAATGTAAAGTACAACATAATATTTGCTTAATTAGTGTGCTTATCTATAGATGACTCATCTTTGGCCTTGTATGTGAATATGAAGACAGGCATTAAGTAATGCCTTTTAAACTGTCATGAAAAATATAACTACCCAGTGTCTAGAAAGTAAAATTAGCAAATTAAGAATTAGATATAAATACTTAAAAGAAACCACAATTAGGCAGTGGAGCACAGTGATGTTTTAAACTCAGCATCACATGCATTATTTAATCAAGATTCTGCAGCTCCACTAGAAAAAGGGTGAAGTCTGATGTCATAGAGATGTTGTGACAATTGAATGTTATTTTTTTATTTTAAAATTCCAGTAGTCAGCCAGATTAAAATGTGATGCATGTTGTCTTGTGTTACAAAAAAGTGTAGTCACACAATTATGCAGAAACCAAATGCAATCATCTCCATGGTTCTCTTTTGCCCTCAGCTTCTATTTTGCTTGGAAAGCTTGACAACAGTGAAAAAATCACAAATACATTAGGAGGTGGAAAAAAGTTGTTTAAAAATCTGAAAGTAAACAAGATACAAATCAGTAAAAATATAACAGATTGTTCAAATGCTAATATGAATTAGCTATGCTTATTTTTGACATAGTAGAGCACAAAGTAAAAGCACCATTTGAGATAATTAGCAAAAATGTTGTTCTTGAAAGTGTGAGAGTCCTAGATGAAAATTACCTGAAAAGAGTCCAAATTTCTTGCAGTAGATCTCATGATGTTATGCACTTCAACGTTATTGAAATATTAAAACTGATAGAAAACATATGTAAGCTCAGAGTCACAGGATGCTTGAAGTTGGAAGGGACCTCTGGAGGTCATCTAGTCCAAACTCCTTTGGCTCAAAGCTAGGCCATTTAGAGCGAGTTGCCCAGGACCACGTTCAGATGGCTTTTGAATATCTTCGAGGATGAAGACTCCTAAGCCTCTTTGAGTACCCTCAGTCAGTGCTCAGCCACCCTCAAAGTGGAAAGTGTTTCCTGGTGTTCAGACAGAAGTTCTCATATTTCAGTTTGTGCCCATTGCCTCTTGTTCTGTCAGTGGGCTCTGTCCTCTTTGCCTCCTCCTTTCAGGTATTTATATATACTGATGAGATTCCCCTTGAGTCTTCTTTTTTCGAGGCCAGACAGCTGTTTCAGCCTTTTCTTATGTGCGAGATGCTCCAGTTCCTTAATCATCATCACCACCCTTTGTTCAGCTCCCTGTAGTGTGTCCCTGTCTGCCTTCTACTGGGGAGCCCAGAACTGGACACAGCACTCCAAGTGTGACCTCACTAGTGCTGAGTAGAGGGGAAGGATCACCTTCCTTCACCTGCTTGCAACACTCCTCATGCTGCACAGGATACCGTCAGCCTTCTTTGCCGCAAGGGCGCATTGCTGGCTCACGTTTTTTATCTTCAATAACCAGGGAACTACTACGTAACGGATTTGAAACCTTTAGATGTTTATTCCTAAAAATCTAAATAATCTCTACTGTGACTGAATTTTAGATGCCACCAAGATGGAAAGGGCACCAGCTGCACCATGAGTAGTTAAGTTTGTAGGAAATATTTATGGTAATGTAATAGTAAAATATGGTTTGAGCGTCTAGTCATTTGACAGCACCTGCTGAAATACAGTATCTGCATAGAAGGAAATGCAGAGAAGTAAATATGTTTAATCTTTTTTTCTTTTTTTAGCTATAAAGTCTTGGTTGTATTGAAGTAAAGATACTGAATTAAGCAGTAACATCAGCTTAGGAATAGTGATTTTTAAAGTCCCTATGGTAGACAAGTTTCGGCATTTCAAAAATAACACAAGTATAGCAACAGTGCACAGCAATGCCCTCATTGTTTTCTTGTTGACATATCAAAATCTGTTGCAGTGAGCAAAACCTGACCATGGATGGCCTTGGAAAACAAGGAAAGGGGACACTGTGAAGAAACAGCTTGGGTGGGGGAAGGGAAAAAGGAAAATAAACACTTTCAAACTAGGTCTTTACAAGTGCCAAACAGGTTGTCATTAAATTACAAGCATAAGGACCTCTTTCAACTTCTATTTATTAGCTTCTAGATATTTTTCAACTTATAAGCTACTGCTACAAATTAAAGGCATAATTAATTCTACTGCTCAGGTAGATTCTTGTGCCCTTAAAACCTTAAGGTTAAAACCTTGAAATTTCATGAATTGTTTTTTTGTGATTATAAAACACCATTCTTGTAATGCAGGTTGCAAAAGTTTGAGTTAAAGCTAAGCTGTAAGAGAGAGATCCTTTGCCAAGTTTATGGCTAAAAAGGGGTTAAAAATCATTGTTGCATAATTAACCAGTATTCAAATGTCTTCTAGAAAGAAAAAATACACATAGTGAGTTAGGATGATCCTAAAAAAAAGAATAGTCAGTAAAGGAATGCATAAGTCCCCAAAAGTTTTTGCTGTTTTTTCGTTTGTTTCAGTAAGTCTAAATTTCCCCCTGATGACATTTTAAAGTATAGTTTGAATTTACTGCACCATAGATGACTAGCAATTGGTTGTGCCATAATGTGCATTAAGAAGGATAAGGTATGTACAGAAAGCCTGCCTAATGCAACTCCTAATACAGCTCCTTAATTTCCACGCAGCCTGGACACCCAAAACTTAGCATGTCTGCTTCTCTTTCCTGCATAAAAAAATGAATTGCAATTTTGCTTTATCAGCCTTTAATGATACAGGGGGCACCCACATGAGTATATCATTTCACATGTGCAATTGACTGTAATCTGGCTGGTTCAGTATATTAATGAACCACAGTGCAGCCCTGTGCATTAACCTTTTCAGGGACATGTAAATCCTACAAAAAACAGCCAACCAAACAAAAAAATATCCCAAACAAAACCCCAGAACTTTTAATGTGGCACTCCATTAAACACCAGAAGATGGTTTGAATATTAAAGGTAGATAAAATCATGGTATTTTTAGAAGGTTAAGTAGCAGGCATTCTTAAACAAAATGCAGAAAAAAAAGTAGCCACAACCATAGTCTCGGTAAGTAAAGATTTTGTTTGAAATGCTGTGTGAAATACTTTAGTTGAAGCTGAAGTTCAGATGCACCTAGGTCAGGGCAACCCCAAGCCCAAATACAGGCTAAGTAGAAAATGGATTGAGATCAGCTTTGAGAAGGACCTGGGGGGGGTGTTTGTCGATAAGAATCTCAACATGAGCTGGCAGTGTGCTCTAGCAACCCAGAAAGCCAACTGTATCTTGGGCTGCATCAAAAGGAACATGGCCAGCAGGTTGAGGGATGTGATTCTTCGCCTCTACTTTGTTCTTGTGAGACCCTGCTTGGAGTACTGCATTCAGCTCTTGGGACCCCAACAAAAGAGGGATGTGGACCTGCTTAAACGAGTCAAGAGGCGGCTGTGAAGATGATCAGAGGGCTGGAGCACCTCTGCTGTGAAATCTTGTTCAGCGTGGAGAAAGCTCTCTCTCGGGAGATTTTACAGCAGGCTTCCAGTACCTAAAGGGGGGGCCTATAAGACACCTGCAGAGGGACTTTTTACAAGGGCAGGTAGTGATAGGACAAGGGGAATGGCTTTAAAACAGGTAGATTTAGGTTATATATAAGAAAGAAATTCTTTACTGTGAGGGCACTGAGGTGCTGGCACAGGTTCCCTAGAGAAGTTGTGAATGCTCCATCCCAGGCTGGATGGGGCTTTGAGCACCCTGCTTTAGTGGACAGTATCTTTGCCCATGGCAGGAGGGTTGGAACTAGATGATCTTTACGGTTCCTTCCAACCCAAACCATTCTACAATTCTGTGCCTCTAAAATTGCTGCTCTATACCCAGTTAATGAGAAAGTAATTAAACATTAAATAGATTACAGGAGGGCTTGAAGTGCTGAAGTAACAGCTCACAATTTTCTTGCACCTTCCCAGCCTCTGAGGACAATCATGTTTAGGTTTTGTTGCTCCTACTTTCAAGTTCTTCTTAAATGCATTTACTGTAAGAGGAGACAATGCAGATATGCCCAACTGTGTGTTAGAGGTAGCATTGTGTGCCCTATGCCCCTAACACTATGAGTAGAGGTCTACCTTCTGCTTACGCTACCTGGGGGACTAGTTGTTTTCCAGATACTAGCAACTCCTTGCTTGTTGTGGGGAGAAGGAGGAATGATCTGAGTGGCTCTTATGAGCTGTTTCTTTTTTCTTTATCAACGTATGCAGGTACAGGGGTGCATTTCTCAGGGAAATCATATCTTAATGGTTTTATAATCTGTTTTGTTCTCACCATGGAAGCAGAGGGCAGCAGCAGAAGCTGCTCTGTTAGTTGCAATTTATCATTAATCTTCAGTCAAGGTCTTTCAGTTTCTCTGAAATTGTCTTGAAATCCACTGCAGTGAAAAGACAAGACTCCTGAAGACAGATACTCTGCCTAAGTGTATACATTACGTGTTTAAATTTTGCAGTCTTGTGTGAAGTTACTTGCCTGCCATGATTGATTGTTTGTAAAAGTAATTTCCATAAAAATCTATTAGTACTTTAATCCTGTAGACATAAATGAATATTTCATTATTTTAATATGAAATCAAATTTACAAGATCCCATTTTGTCCACTTTTTCTTGAGGTCATCAGTAATGCCCTTGCTTGGTTCATGACGGACGCACAGTATGACTAGATATTTGCAGGGAAAGAAGTACACCCTCATTTTTTCTGCAGTTTTTTCAGGGGTGGGTGTCACAGGCAATATAGACTCTCAGCACACTGAGTGTTAAGTCATGTTGTAGCATAATGTGCAGACATATGATGACCTTCAGTGCTTAGCATTATTGTACTTTAATGATCAGGGATTGGTGTTTACAAAGTGTTTGCAAAGTTGGACTCTGTGTGTGTAATGTGTTTATATCTATATATAATGTCTGCAGACATTTATTTTGCTTCACTGGTAGCTAATGACAACACACAGAAGGATCTGTCTTTGAAAAATATCAAAAGCAATATGTGCCCCATATGCATCAAACTTGCAGGCTAAAGCAAAGCCTTTAGCGTGACTTTGGCAGTCATTTTTGGCAGAAAAATTTCCCAAACCATAAGATGCCTGATAGTTAAATATACTGATCCCTTTAGAGAGTTTTATGCCAAAGAATATGAGGTCTTGGGAAATGTGACATATTTTGAAGTAACATATATTTTGGCTGTTACTTGTTGAAAGTATCAAGTACGTCACAGGCATTAAGTAAACAGGAGGCTTTCTCCTAATGTGGCTAAATGGAGCTTGGGGTTTATGGACAGTGTACTTCCTCAGCCTTAATTGACAAGATAGCATTACTTTTGTCCACTAGTTGTAGTGAGAATTTATTTAGAAAGCAAACATGAACAAAAAGGTGGGTAGGGAAAATAAAAAGACCTATGCTACCACCTGCAGAAACACCAAAAAAGCCCTGACTGTAGTTGAATGAGCTATTTCTTTTTGTATATGTGTTTATTCATTTTGCATGCATTCATACAAGTATCGTCTTTGGGTTTGCTATTTTTAATTAAAAATCTGGTTGCATTTACTATTGGTCTGACGTGATATAACATCCTATACAGTCCTGATGGCAACTCGGTAGGCTACCACAGGCACTGCGGTAGAGCAAATGCCAACTCACGCCTGCAGGCAGATGGGAAAGTAAAACATGGATGTTATTTCCAAACCACTTGAAAAAATAATTTCTCTTACACCATCAGATAAAAACATATTAAAGAAAATCTGTCTTTTTACACATTTAAATAAATATGTTCTGTCAGACCAATTACATTGGGTAATGTATTTGAACAAATATGCAGCAATTAGGATATTTTGTTGAGTGTATCTGCTGTGACTACCAATCATATCAAAACTGTCTATGTAGCAAACTTTACTCCTTTTCTTGCTTAAAAAGAACTTCAGATTTTAAAAAGCTGGAAGCTGAAGGAAGTATTTGACACAATATTTCTTTTTTTAGTCTGTTATATACATGTTCAGTTAAAGAATAACCAATTGCTAGGTACTTTAAAACTGATGGCTCTCTACATGCAAGTTAAATGACAAGGAAAATTTCAAAAGTGTAGCTTAAACAATATATGAAAGTGGAAAAGTAGAAGATTGAGAGGTTTTCTTTGGTACTCTTTCTACATTACATCACGTGTGGAGTGAAATCAGCGGAAATGATTTCTTATTCAACTTTCTATTCATATTTAGTATTTTTGTTTCTATTAATTTGTTTCTCATTTTAATTTGTTTTATTGCTTCTGAGCTCAAAGAATGGGCTGATGGTAGAATCATAGAATAGTCAGTATGTATTAATCAGGACATAGAGACAAAACAAAATTTTCAGGCTGGGTTAGTGATCTTCATGAGTCCATCAGTCCAAGCATAGGCCTGAAAGAGCTGATCACAGGATTCACTTGGTCATAAAAACCCAAAATTTTTCTTTTTGGGCAATTCAGTTTCCACTTAATTTTGCCAGAATGTGGGGCTATATGTGCAGTGGAATATTTGATCTTTAATAAAATGTGATTTAATTTCTAGATTTAAACTAATAATAGAGAAAAAAAAATCAGAAATCATTACCTTGTCACCAAGGCAATCCTAATTGTAAAGGACTTTTTAATAATATCTGTATCATTACCAACGAAGTTACCTTACTAACCTGGTTTTAAAGCTTTTCAAATTGGTGATTGTGCAATCTGCCTTCTCCAGTGCTTGGCTAGCAGAATTTTTGTTCATCAGATCTAACCAGAATCTTTCTTGCTGACCTCTTGGAATTTCTCATGCTCATCTCTTGGTACTCTCTCTTCAGTCCACAGCCTACTTGAAGCCCTATTCCCTAAACTGGACCAATGATTGTTTCAGAAAAAAACACTCATTTCCCATTTTATATTTGTGTAAGTGATTGTTTCTGCCTGCAAATATATAGCTTTCCCATATTTCTATTGAATTCCTGATTTATTTTCAAGTTTTTAATAAATTTGTTGAGATTTTGTTTGTTAGTTTTAATTTTGACCTTTAATTTCATCACAGCCCATCTTTATCTTGTGCCATGTGATGATATAATAGGCATGCTCTGTGTTTAAAGGTTATTGAATAGTTAATGCAATAGTCCCATACTCAAAGACAAAATCCCATACTTGCTGCGCCGGTGAGTTAGCTTTGCTTAATGATGAGCTGCCACTGAGAAGTTTTCTCTCATCTAACAATTCCTCTGGCAGGAGAGGCATTTCTTGAATTTGAAGGATTTACAAATGGAAGCAAAAACATCAGTAAACAGCAAGAAACATGCTGGCTTTTGAAGAAATATGGAAGCATGTTGTTAAGGAGTCCAGAAACTAACAAGTTTATGAGCTTTTTCAGTTTTGTGGTTCTGTGTTCAGCTAATTAGCGCAGTTTGAACCACCAGGTGATGTCTGAATTTTGACCCTGTCATTACCTTCCTAAAGGAAACAGGGCAATAAAGCCCAAAGAAGTAGCTCAGCTCTCTGACCAGCAGAAATGCAAGGAGAAATGTGATAATGGGATAAGCACTCAAGCCCAGTAAAGGCTGTTGAAGATTATGTGCTCAGATGTGAGCAATGAAAATTATGGTTAGTCCAGAAAACTAGACCTGCACTGAAGTTATGAAAGGAGGGGTGGGAAGGAAGAATGGAGACAAGCTTCCAGCACGAAGGAGGTGACTGTCCGGCAGAAGAGAGCAGGGGCATTATCTTTCCAAAAGATTCAGCTCAGAATCCAGGAACAACTTTCCAACTTTATAAAATGTTTGTCAGACTATGTGAGGAAATGGAGAGCAGTCTGCCAATCTGTCTGCTGTGGGGTTCTCTGTCTTGGCTCCTGTCGCACTATCCTCCTGTACCTGAATTCAACCGCTGTCTTATTCCTGCTTTTGCATGTTTAAAGGCTCATCCTCAGCTTCCTTTTCTTCTGTAGATCCATATGCATAATGATTTTATCTTTTTTTTCATCATAGGAAAACACTTTTTAAATCTCTAGCCTCATTTAATAGGAAGTCTGCAACCACTGATTAATATTCTTCAGAAATTATTTTTCTGATTTTTCTTCCAAGTAATTTTGTTTCGTGTGCTGCACCAAGTTCTCATTCACAGCAAAGAAATACAAACAAATCTCTCTTGACAAAACATGTTCTTTATTCAGTCTTTACCCTTCTACAACATTTATAAAACCAACTAGAATTCTCTTTATATTACCCTAGTTCTTGGGTTCTCATTTAATTTCTTTCTCCATTGTCTCATTTAGTCCATTTCCTACAATGGGTAGAATTTTACTGCTTCATCCTAGACACATTTTTCATGTGATGCTATCTGTAGCTTTTATACTGGCAGTCAGCATACATGCATTTCTATGGGTCTGTATCAAGTCAAAATCTCTGTAGGTCTTTTTAGTAATACTTGATACATAAAAAGGACAAAAATAAGCTTAAACTTCATTGTAGTGATGTTAGAAATGTCAACTAACTTATTTTTTTTCAAGCAAGTGTTGCATTTTGTGTTCCTCCCAAAACTCTCTAAGGCACGGAAAAGCACTACAGTGGCAAAGGCTGAAATCCTCCACTGGAAGATGTATTAGTGTACATCCTGCAGAATATTTATAAAGTTAGCATTTTTCTCAGTCTGCTTAATCACTGCACGACTTCATGGTTCAAGTTTTAAGATCACAACCAGCTGCTGCGGAAGCGTCTGTCACAACCAGATAGAGGGTTAGTGGCCAAACTTTTTTCTCTGCCCTCGGCATAACTAGTTAATTGATAAACTCTCCCAAGGCAAGAGAAATCCACTTATGAAACAACTCATTCCAGCAATTTCATGGGATAATTCAAATATAGGATAGTGTGCGCACCTAATGTTTGATGTAGGAAAGCTTTCGGTACCTAAAGCAAAAGCTGTAGAAGCTTTTGTAGAAGGATTTTTGTGTGTTCTCTATGTACAGTTGGTTGGCATGTCTATTTAACTTAAGTTCTGCCAGCATGGACGCTTCTGCTTGTACCCATACCTGAATTGCTGTAATCTGAGGATTGTCCCACCTGGCTCCTGCTTAAGCCTGATCTCCTGACAGCAGTGACTCGAAGTCATGCTATGAAAGTGCCTGTGCCACACCAATGTGGTCAGGCCTAATGGAAATGCAGTGGCATCCACAATTTCTTCCAAGATGTAACAAGAAGAGGAGACTGGGCCAAGAAAGCGAAGTAAGAACACCTTCTTGCATGGCTTGTGATGACCTTTTGCTGTGAGGTGCAAGTAGTGTGACCTTCCTTGGTGTAGCTGTCATCTTGTGATATTCTGGAAGATGGAAGAGGAAGTTGTGAACACTTGGAGTTAAAGAGGCACCTACATCCTGGAAATCCTAGCTGCTAGGCTTTTACATGGAGGATGGACATAATCTTGAGAGAAAGGCAGAGTTTCATACCTGCTTTCCTGTTTGCCATTTCCCTCTGGCTACAGACAGTTAAACAAAAGCTCTGAGGTGTCCGACTCTTCTCAAGTGCTGCCTGTTGGAAGCCAAAGGCACATATGTGTTCTGCTCCATACTCCCACACAGCAGGATTAGGAGTTGCTAGTTGGATGGCATCTGTGTTTGTTATTCCTGGGTCTCCCAACTCGTAGCAACACTTCTGAGCACACTGCAAATGAGTAGAAGTGGTAAATGGTTTTTGACTGAGGGCTGTCCACTTCCAATTTGCTGTGATTTCCAGCTACCCCAAGCAGAGGCTTGAGGATTGTTAGAGTTATTTTAAAACAACAGCTATATGTGGTTGCATTTGAAAGAGCTACTGATGGATGCAGGATCTGGGGGAGGTGTGAATAAAGCAGACTCTTATCTGCCAGCCCTGTAGGACTCAACCTGCTGGTTTGGTGAGAGCACAAATAGGATTCATTCAGGGATGTTCTTTTAATTTGATTAAGACACCTCTCTGAAATCTTCATAAGTGTTTTAGGAAGATAGGGTTTACTTGCAATGGAATTTCATTTAGCCAAAGGGGGGAGGAGGAGAAAGCATGCTTTTTGAAAGATAGTATTTTTGTTCAAACATAGACATTAGGTTTGTAATTTGGTGACTGCTGGAAAGCCATAAATCCACATTCACACTAACTTGTTAATTAGGGCCTTATTTTTAGTAATCAGTCAGCAAACTTAGTTGAGTCATCACCCACAAGCTAGTCAGTGGGTACATGTCATCAGATCCTCACTTGCACACAAACTCCCTCATTTTCAGCCCCAGCTTGTCAGCTGCCACTGCCCTGAAGGCATGGACTGAACAGAGCTGTCAGCCCCCGGGATTCAGTTGCAGCACTTGTGATAGTTGGTGTTTTGCTTAACGCCTCGGTTCCTGCATTGCTGTTGTTATGCAAGTATCTCCATCCTCCCTGAAAAAATAAATTCTTGTCTCCCTGCCCTCCCCCAGGATGAGTAGATCAGTCTTGAACTATGAACCTTTGTCATGGGTTCAGCAGTAGCAGTCATTTTTTCTCCTTCTTAGTGGCTGGTGCAGCACTGTGTTTCTAACTT
>WYDI02010925.1:0-56870 GCA_009867235.2 Psittacus erithacus | reverse complement strand
CCGAAAGTCAAAACCACAGCACTGCACCAGCTACTAAGAAGGAGAAAAATGACTGCTACTGCTGAACCCAGGACAGACATGAAGGTTTCTGTGTGATTTTTAACATAGAGCTGATATCTTTTCAGGGGAAGTTTTCCTTTCAAATAATTTGTTACATGTTTTATCATATTTAAAATAATGCTGCATCAGTGAATTAAGCAGTTGACTTGGTTTTGCAAGCAGCTTGAGTATTATGGTCAGATTTTTTCTATTGTGAAGAGTCAGACTAAGCTTTGGATAAGCATAGACTCGATGTGTTTAGTGACCCAAACAGTTTCTGCACGTAGAAAAACACATAATAGTTCAGTTGTTTTAACTTTTGCTATTTTGAGTGTGCTTTAACAATAAGGTGTATTTTGTTGATGTTTCTACTATGAAACTTCTATTGTTTTCAATGTGAATTTGTAAATATTCTTTTCTTGAAGTGAACTGAGGAAGGGCACAAGACCTTGTTCTAGATTACTGGTTATATCTTCAAGGCCGAGTGAATCATGGCTTAGGTTTAAGTGGCAGGGAAGAAGAAAAATATATACAGTTGGACCCAAGATTTCACATGGGAGCAAGAAGAGATCAATATGGAATTCCAGCCAGGGAATTCTAGCCTGTGAAAAATGTGACCATGATGTTAGTTATTTGATGTAAGGTGATAAGATTTTTCATTTTTACGAAATCTCCCAAAGTCTATTGTAATAAAAGCACTTCTTTTACTAAGGAATCGCTGGATGAAGTTCCTCGGCCACTAATCTGCCCTAAGTAAATCTAGTTAGTCACACTTAAAGCTTGAAAAGCCAAAGGCATTCTGTCTTCCTTGGGTTTAAGCTAGTAAAAATATGTTTGCTGAGGATTTAGCAAGTGAGCACTTGTGTACAGATTTATTGAAGCTATGATAGTTTTTACATTGAGCAAAGAAATGGAAACACTTCACATGATTGAATTCTACTGACCTAATAGGAGCATTGCTGGTGGCCTAGAGGATGATCTAAAGAAGTCTTCAGATGGAAAGCTAGATGGATTAAGTAAAAATTTCAAGCTTTATGACAAAACTAGAAATGTTGGGGAGGGAAAAGCAGCACTTCTGATAAGAGTTTTCAAAACAATAGAATTTATTTCTTTCACAACTGAAACGATCAGTAGAAAATCCTGTATATGTAGTCCCAGTGTTAATGCTTTCCATCAACAGAAGAGTTGGGTTTTTTGGTTTTGTTTTTTTGTGTGTGTGTTTGTGCTTTTTTTGAGTGTTTTGTTGTTGTTGTTGTTGTTATTTTTGGGTGTGTTTTTTTTGGTGTTGTTTTGTTTTTTTGGGGTTTTTTTTCCGGATTAGCTCATTGATAAAGGAAATTTGATGAGGTCTGTGAAGTGCAAGAGTGTTAGAAAAAATGGTGGTTAGCCACTGACGAAAAGCTGTGGAAGAAAGGAAACATGGGCAGGCGTGGTTGGAAAGATGGTCTTGGCTAACATCTTTTTTCTTTCTGTCTTGCTTAGCTTTGTGAAATACAAGCATGTCTGCAAAACAAAAAATTACAGTCTGATCTATGGTAAAATTGAGAGTGCTGTACTTCGAGTTTATTTGTACGTGCTAGAACACAAAATGCTAAATGTTTTCAGTATAGGGTGGCTCATTTGCTAGTCAGTCACCCTAATGTAGCTTAGCTGAAACGAACTAGTGTAAACCAGTTTCCTGTGTTTACTTATCAGACTGGGAGATGACTGCTTTTTTTGTTTTGCTGTATGTATAATTGAAATGTTGCCATTTTTTATATATATAATATTCTAGTTACAGCTGTATAGCATTTTTCATGGTTCTGGAGTCAGTGTTCAATTTGAAAGATGTATTGCACCTAAGAAGCATTTACGATTGAAAGGCTGTATTTTGGGGAACTAAATTACCATAGTGCCATTTAAATCTGCAACAGTGTTCACAATGAAAAGAAAAATCTTTGGGTTTTTTTTCGCTACTGGACACTAAAGCTTCAAAAGGCTTTATATCCATGCAGGTTCTGAGATAAAACTGTATTTTTATAGTTAAATTCTCCAAATAGAAGATGCCTAAATCTCCAAATTTAGTACTGTAACTAAAAAACTGTAAGAGACAGAAAGAATTAAGTTCTTGGAAAATTAACAGAGCTACACCTCTGTATGTGCGTAGTCTTTAATCACCCTCAGGATGCATACACTTCACAGTATTGTTCAGCCCATAACCGTATACATTAGTATTTATATTCTGACAATAATGCAAGATTAGCTGTAACTGAGAGCCATTTATCTTAGTGGTGACTCCATTCAAATGAAGGGAAAAAGTATTTACCCTTCTATAGTGGACCGTGCTTGACGACAGTACAGGCGGTTTCCCTAGCACTGTGGGTGTTGTGGCTTTGTTTTCCAGCTGATTGCTTAATCATGCTCTTTACTCCAATTACTGTACTTTTCCATAATGAGAAAGGGATTACACATAAAGAGAAAAACAGGTAACAAAGTCTTGCTACTTTTTTTTTCCTTTTAACCCTTTGCTTCCTGAGTATGACCAGCTGAAGATTTGACTGTTGTCAGTACTTTGGTGCAGGCAGGGCTGATGTGCTTTCTGGCAACTGAAATGAGAAAACCCTTGTGCTTTTTAGGGCTGACAAAGGGGTCAGAAATATCAAAGAACTGATACTCAAATGTTATTTAGGAAAAAAAATCTTAACTTTGTGTTTTGAGACATGTTTTTCTCCTCTCACAAGCACTGTATGTATGTGATGGAAGGGGATGATAAAGCATCCTCCTTGGGATGAATGAGGGATCAGCAGAATTGTAGTCTCTCTGATAACAACATGGTGAATTGAAGAGTCCATTCGTCAACAGATAAGTGTAGCATTAGAGAGGTGGTAGCAAAGTTGTGGGCTCTAATGCTTGATGCTTGACTCTTGAATTCTAGCACTGGCTGGAATTCTCTGCTTTGTCTTGCTTTAACTCCCTTTTCTAGTTAATTGCTGAGAGAGAGAAACCTAAAAGGAAATAAGCTCTCAGGATTTAAAATTTAGACCCGTGTCGATTGTTTCATTCGAATCAGTGAAAATGCAAAGCAAACCAGAAAATTCTGAAGCTTTCAGTGCTGCTGTATTTCCCAAAATTTTCTAAAGCTCCCTTCTGTCTCTGGAGTTCTTACCTTACTTGACAATTGAGAAGAACAATCAAGAAGATAAATGGGAGCATCACTGCTTGTATGATTAAGGTTTTAGGGAGCTAGAGCATTTTCAGTGTTTGCATTTGCTTGGACTGTTTCTGATTTACCAAATAATCAGTTCTGTGCTGTTCTTGCTATTTCTTCTTGGAGAGCTGCTTGCAGAATGCCTGAATGAGGTCTCTTACAATCCAAATCTGCTAAACCCTGACTCTCTAGTTAAGACAGAGATTGTCTATTGGAGGAGCCTAGATTAGGTGTTGAAAGCTCTAGAGGTCTGACTCATCATGTTTCTAGGCTCAGATTAGTTTGATACTGTGCCAGTTTGTCTAGTGGTCAAGGAGGGTAGCCAAGAGATTGAGGGAAGTCTGAAGTGCCAAGGGAAGAGTATGTAGAATAGTGGCAGTGCACCACAAAATCAGGCAGGATCTTGACCCTGATTTGAGACATGTGGTCCCTAAAGTGTTTTTTGGGGAATGTGATTCAAAAGCTTGCAACTTCTAGGAATGTGATCCTGGCCCTGAAACAACAAAATTGCATCCTGCATTTGGATGCTAATTGCCAAATGGATGCTGGTAGTTAAATTGTTTACCAGATGTAGGGGTTTCAGTAAATCATTTGAATAAAATGCAGAATAACTGACCAATTTACTAGTTCTGTCCAACCTTGACCTAGATGACAGTACTACCACTGAGGCAAAAGGAAATTCAGTAGCAGGACCGTAACTGAGAAGCCAATAAAAGGTTGATTGTGCTTGGTCTTGATCTAGCTAAGCTTATTCTATGACTTCTGGTCTATGAAGGTTGTCGTTGTAAAACATTGATCTCTTATGTATTTCAGTGCTCTATATGATCTTCAGAAAATTTTTGGTTCATAGTTCCTACTTGGTAGTTAAAAGCACAAAGCTCCCTTTGTGTCTTTTGCTGGTATTACATTCTAGTCAGCCTATTGCCTGGTTACACAGGATTTCTTTGTCACAATTTAGAGGAAGTTATTGCCAGTAGTGGGCACCAACCACAGCAGATAAGACAGTTTGAAATAACTGTGGAGAAACTTTGAAATTTCCTCAACAGCCATAAATTATCTGCCATAATTTTTCATATTCGCTTCCTGTAATCCTCTTGCTGGCTGAGAAAAAGAGGGTATTGTCTCTCATCAACAGCAGGACTGTGTGCCAGCCGTTTGCCTCAACAGGAGAATTTTGAGCTTTTGCAAAATTTGCAGTTGAGCAGATGGACAGCACGCAGGAGACCAAAATGACACAAAGGGAGTCCTTAGTTTATAAAGCACAGTTTGGGTCTGTCTCTAGATTGTCGCCGTTTGTTCTCTGCAAGCAAGGCTGGTACAGAGAAAAGAGTACAGGACTAAGACTGAAAGAAAACACTCTGTGATGAGAGCACAAAATGTGGGTCAAGACTTTTAAACCTTCTCCCTAGTTCTTCAAGCTGGATAGGGAATGTGAAAATTAGAAGATGGATTCACAAGAAGCTTTGCTGTCCTTTCGTACTCGGCACATGCCTTACAGTTAGCAGACACGCAGAGCTTTTGAATTGTTTCCACCAAAAATGTTGAGGCACATCATCGTGATCTTGCAAGACAGGATTCATTTATGGTACAACTTCACTTATGATTTTCTGAGGAGGAAGAGCTTAACGCACTAGCAGTGCAGAATCTGGCTCAGACTTCACACGGTGACCCTGAAAAAGTGATTAATGCATGAGGATAGCCTTTCTGCTCTGGAACTTGGAAAAGAAAAAAAAGAAAAAAATTAAAACACTGAGGCTTAAGAACTCATCTACTCCTCTCGCTCCTCAAAGACTTCTTCCTTTTGTTGGAGATTGAGGCACTGGCATTTGACCCGCAGCACTTTAAAGAAGAAACTTGGGACAGATTGTTCCCAAAGGATGGCTTTGATACTGTGGTCAAATAGTCATAAAAATCCCAGAATTGCAGCTGGCAAAGAGGGGGAAGAATAAAACCCAACAAAGTAAGCTGAAAAAGCAGAAATAATAAAAAAGAGTCTGATTCTTTCTCCTTGGATGAAACTTGTAGATAAATTCAGAGGTGCTTGAAGGAAAACTCTGAAATGTCAACAGTGTGGTATTAAAAAAACCAATGCCAAGCATCGACTGATTTTACTAAAGCATTGTTCTGCTGTAATGTAGTAAAATGTAAACTTTTTTAAAAATGGGCTCGACTGTCTGCTAGGTCTCTCCCAAGCAGTAACTCCCCACTTGACATTCTTCTGAGAGCAAGACAGCAGCAGCAGCCTTGGCAGTGGAATATTAACCCTGTTGCAGTGGCACAGTTCCTGTAACTCTAGAAAGTTAAGATCCATGGGAAAATGTATCTGTCAGACAAAAAATAAATAAAAAAAAAATCAAGAAAAAGACCAAGATTATCTAAACCATACTTTTCTTTCTTTCAGCCCAACCATGCAATGAACAATTACTGATATACCAGGCAGATATTAACCCCAAGGGGACAGAGACTAGGAAATTGTCATAATTTTTTCCCCTTTCTGTCTAATGGAGAGGCTCCCCTGGTGGAGAAACTGTCCTGCTTTAAGTCAACATTAGTGTCATTTGCAGGCAGCAAAAGGAAAGCAAGACCAAAGTGGGATTAGGTGGCCTATACAGGAATTAATGAGCTTTCTCATAACTTGGAAGACATGCAAAGCAGACTTCTATCAGTAAAATTACTGCCTTCAGTGAGATCAGCGTTCTACCTCATATCTTTAGAAACCTTAGGGCCACTGTGTATTTCTGGAAAATGTGATTTTATTTTATTTAATTAAGAAAATCGTGAATCATAGAGTGGTTTGGGTTGGAAGGACTTCAAAGTTCATCTTGTTCCAACCCCCCTGTCATGTCAGGGATACCTTCCACTAAATGAGGTTGCTCAAAGACCTGTCCAACCTGACCTTGAACACTTCCAGAACTGGGACATCCACAACTTCTCTGGGCAACCTGTGCCAGTGCTTCGCTACCCTCATAGTAGTTCATAATGTCTGATCTAAATCTCTCCTGTGTCAGCTTAAAGACATTCCCCCTTGTCCTGTCACAATTGCTCTTGTGAAAATCCTTCTCCAGATTTCCTGTAGGCCCTCTTTAGGTATTGGAAGGCTGCAGTAAGGTCTCTCCAGAGCCTTCTCTTCTCCCGGTTGAACAATCCCACCTCTCTCAGGAGAGGTGCTCCAGCCCTCTGATAATTTTCACGGCCTTCCTTTGAGCTGACTGTAGCAGGTCCATATCCTCCTTATGTTAGGGCACCAGAGCTGAACACAGTACTCCAGGTGATGTCTCACTAGAGTGGAGTGGGGGGGACAATCACCTGCCTTGACCTGCTGGATATGCTTCCTTTGATGCAGGCTAGCATATGGTTGGATTTCTGGACTGCAAGCACACACTGCAGGCTCAGGAAGTACGAGAGCCAGGAAAACACTGATAATTTTGTGGATGCTTTCTGGGACTCAAGTGCTATTCAAGTCTCAGTCCCAATATGGATCTTATTGCACTGTTTTCATCTTGAAACATTCAGGAACTTATTTGAGACCAACACACTGGTGCAGGCAGACCCACTGTGGCAATCCTTAATCAGCTGGCTTATATTATGAATGTAACAGATAGGAAACAGTTCTGGCAAATGTTTCTGAAATAAACACCATGTTGGATAATGAAAGAAGACTGGAAAATCAAATTCTTTAGGCCTTCAGCAGGGGTCAAATAAGAGGTGAGAAATATGAGACAAAGGGTAAGCCTGGTGAGGGCTTCTGAGAGCTAACAAGGGGGAGTGTTCTTGAGATTGTCACCAATCTGGTGTGCATTCAATTGGTACTTGTGTGAAGACAGATGTGTGAGCACTAGTCACTTCTCTCTCAGTCTTCTGATCACTTTATCAGAGGCTTTTCAGGGACTGCAGTCATTCATTCATTTTCCCAGGAAATCCGTTCTTTCATTGCCAAATATTGATGGTATGCACTGTTGAGGACATGAGTTCTGATATTTTCCCAGCTGCCCAGATGAATGGTGGTATGGTATTTACCAGCTAATGCAGGGTGGTATGCATTTTGCATTGGCAGTTCCTGGCTGGTGCCTGCAGCTCAGGGGGAGGCATTCTGTAAAACTAAGTTACATGGGGTGCTAGTCTTGTCTGACAAGAAGTGCACACACATCACCACACAGTGTTCTCCTGCTTGCCAGACTACTCAAACAACTTTATAATTCGAAAAGATTTAGGAATGATGTTGGCCTGCTTAGGTGATTGTATTAAACAGATTTGTTAATAGAACGAAAGACTGTGGGTGGTTCGTTGGCTGGTTTTTTTGGAGGAATGGAGGGGGGAACGCACTATTGAGTTCAATGATAAAACATTCCTTAGTGGCCTCAGTGTCATGGGTAGTTTAAGAAGCTGGGTTATTTGCTGGTACAACTTTTTTTCAAAGCTGGTGTCCTTTGGAGACTCATTGCAACTGTAATTTTTCTTTTCACACTGTTGTAAAGAGGTACTGGGGCCAGCCAGGCACATATTCTGAGTAGGAGTTCCTTACTCTAAGCTAGAATAACCTCCGTTGCCTCCCTGTGTGTTTGTCTCCAGTTGTTTGTGGTTGAGTTGTGGTGATGCACTAAGTTGTTACACAGTCCTGATGATGGCAAAGGGGGATGAAACAACTTCCTTCCTTAGCCCTTGTCAAGGCTAACAGAGATACTTTAGTTAAACTTGCATGCTTTAATAGCAAGCTGATGTAGGTGCTCAAAAGTTTGATTTGTGGGGTTTTAAATAGAGACCTTCTGCCCCCTCCTTTTGTTTTTCTTTTTCTTTTTTTTTTTTTTTTTTTTTTTTTTTTCTGTCAGCTGAGATTTTTGTGCATGCTGTCATTTGCAACATCTGGATCCTTTTGAACTGCACAGAACTCATTACAACTGTCAGGTGAAAAATCCTCACTGACTGGGAGGAACACCCAATATGTAATAGAGGATTTCTGCAAAGTTGGTTTTGTCATATCATGAATGATACGAAAGGCTTTTGGACTGTGGGAGAGCTTAGTTTATGTATATTTTGGGACCTGAGCCATTGCTCAAGACAAGCTTTATTTGGAAAACAGCTGTGAAACAGCTGTCAGTATTATACTAAAGCTGGTCAGTAGGTATATTTACAGTAGTGTTTTAGTTCAGATGAACAAAGTGCTTTCTAAAATGAACTTTTTGATTATGTTCACTTGCATTCTTTGGTTAACATGGTGCAAACTAGTTTCTTTTTGGATGAAGCAGACATAGGAGATGGGCACTGTCACAATAACTAGCATACCACTGCTACTAATAGGCACCTAGTCTGTGGACCATGGTGTAGTTACTCTGAAATAAGAAACCCATGTAACATCCTTTGTTTCACTGTATAAGTCTGCAATTATTTGACTGCAGTATTTGCTAACATAGTTATAGTAAATGATGCCAGTTCTGCCAGTGGAATAAAGCACTCCAGCCTTTGGAAAATCATAAATTGGGACAATTCACCTAAATCCCAAGGGAAATTTTACTACCACTTCCTCTTGTTACAGCATCAGTTGAATCAGGTCTGGCAGTGAAATTTCTAGATCACACATAAGGGCACACATATTGGTGCCCAGAGGACTCGAAATAGGTTTAATCTCAATTAGTTCTAGACATTGACAGTATGAAGATTTGTCTGCAATGGCTTGTTTATTGGGAGTTTGCACAGTGAAAATAAATAAATTGATTGAGATGAATTTGATCTAGTTTAGATACCTACTCTAGGATGAAATTAATTGTTTCCAGGTAGTACCTGTGTTTCTGTTCCTGACTTTGAAAAAAAGAAAACCAGAAAACCTCACAACCAAACAGAGCTAACATCTAGGGTGAGCAGCTTGGATATAGCCAGCTACAGTGATGTACAAAGTAGGTTTCTTAAATTGATGTGTTTCTAAGATTGAAGTTGGTATTTCAGAGGTCGGCCAGTTATGTTCCTTACTGATGCAGAATACAAGGTAGCTGCTCCAAAGTTTGTTTTGGGGATATAAGCTTTCAAGTCGGGCACTAGAAGGACAGGCATTCAAGGAATACCATGGGTAGAATTCAAAAATCTGTGCCCTGAAGTACTTGCATTATAAGATAGCAGTCCTAGAAATTCATGCCCAGCTTTGTATTTTATGTTGTTTGGTTTAAATAGATGTTTTACTTTGGTCAGTAAATCACCTGTTAGGAATTCACTTTCCCAATTTATTTGAGCTGAACCTTCATAAAAGTTGTTATTCCATTTGCAGAATGCATTGTTGCCTTTTCTAAACCTGTTTTATTCTGAGAAATGTGTGGTAACACATTGCTTTTTCTGGCCTCTTGATATCATGGCCACATGTTTCTCAAGCAGGTGTTTCTGTGCTGGAAATACTCATATAAATTGATTTATCAAATCACTTCCCTATTACGGAATATTGGGTATGAGTGTGTTAGGGTAGCAGGAAATGAGTCAACACTTACAAAGATACTGAAACACTGTTTCAACATACTATATTAAATCCTCAGCAACAATAATACTGTGTTACTTGGCACTTAGAGTCTTTGGGTCAGGGCCAGTAACTGATGTTCTACGTACTAGAAGTTATAGGAAACAAAGTGATTGCATAGCTTGTAATTTTTCCTAGAAGTATTTGTGAAAGCTTAGTAAAATGCTGTGACAGTTAAAATAGCCTTTAGGTTTAAAAGTTAATAATTAAGGTTGTGTGAACTATGATTCATTCCAAACTTATGGTTGGTTGCTCGTAAACTTTTGTGACATTTTGCTCTTCATTTTGGCTTTTTTCCAGCAATTTTTGCTACCTGAAAGTGGTTCTGCTGGTGTTTCATTGTGGATTTTCAGCAATAATAACAGCTCTGCCATTTTGAAGTGTATGAAAGCCAGGGAAAAAGCCTTTTCCCGTTAGTGACTCTTTGGATCCACACTTAAAGTGCTCCGCTAGCCGACGAGGTGGGAGATAGAAAGCTGAAATGGTCCCTGCTGTGGCGAAGCAGATTTCAGTGTTCTGTGAAAACGAGGTTTAGTTTGAGCAAATGAAGAGGAAACTACAAAACCAGACACATGCAGTTCTTTGTGTTTTTTAAATAACCATTTTAATGTGATTTTTATCACAAAATGTGTTCAAATAACTGTGGATACCATCCAAGGACTCTGCAGTGGAAAAGCTGTCAGTTTTGTATCCCAGACAGCACACCTAAATACTGAGCAATAGCTGTTTGCTTACAGCATTTCCATAGTTCTTATTTTACCACTGTCAAATAGATCACTAAGTTTTAAATATGTAGCTGTTCCACATTAGTTGCCTGATTACATTCAAGTTAAAACTTTAAACAAGAGGGAAAACTAATACGTATCACATCATATCTATTTTTTATGTGAGTTTGCACATATGTAGCTCTTTCTGAGCTAGGAAAAAAAAAAAAGCTTTAACTTTTGTGAGCTTCAAATGTGACTTTTTTGTTAGAATTTTCACTGGAAAAATATTGCAGCTTTTTGTTGGTTGTACAGGATCCCTAGATGTTCCTGAATAGTATCTAAAGCTGATGGCAACATGGTTGTAGAATTCACCTCATGTCACTGATGTGAATTCAGTTCCTGTGGTAATGATCTTAAACTTTTAGCTCTCTGGTATCAAGGGAATTGTAATGGAATTGCTAGTCAATTGTTGGAACAAATATAGTGATACACACCAATGTTCTGATAGCAGGTTTGGATGGTGGTGTTTTCTTTTTTTTCTTTTTTTTTTGTTTTTGTGAGCATTGGTAAAAGATGTATTATTTATTTACTCAAAAATCCCGTGGTATGAAAAAAATAGATAGATACTCAAAATCAGTCTTGTACAGGCACGGTTAAGGTACTGTTTCTGGGATACCTGGTCTGTGATCAGTTGTCTGCTTTGGCATTTCTGAAATGGAGATGTGAGAACTGAATTAGTGGAAGAAGCACTGTTAATCATCTCTGTCCTGCGCTTGCTGCAACTGTGTCATGATTATTTCTTTTTAAAATGCAGTATCTTTCTATGGATCACATTAATGTGTTCAAGTTAAAAACAAACAAGCAAACAGAAATACCCCAAGCAATTAAATGGTGAAATACCTTTCTATGTATTACCCAGAACTTTTTATAAGAGGCTTTGTTTATTTGTTCGTGTTTTTTTTTCTTCCAAGGGTGGGAGGAGGCAGGGGGAATGGGAGTGTAGAAATAGATGGGTGTGTTACTTATAAGGCAACATCCATCACTGCTGACCTACAATCGAATACCCATTGTCTCTCATTAACTTCGAGAGGAAATTGAGACATTTCCAAGTGCCACCAGAAATAAAGAATATGAATTGGTTGATACAGTGTTTTGAAGAATAGAGTTCGAAGCTGTTAATGAGGTGTAGTGGCTGCCTTGTCTTTAGGAAAGACAAGTTGTTTTAATCAGAAAGGTCATGCATGTCAGATAGCATTATTGTTTCCTGTGTTAGCTTGACTCTACCTTAGTCTGTGGGAATTAAGATTTCAGTGAACATTACTAATAGTTAAGACACATGTCTGGGAATGTGGATGCTTCTGCATTTGGCTCTGCTGAAATTTCGCTTTTGATTTATTTACATTGCTGTTAAATACGGCTTAAATACAGCCCCCTTATATGTGTCACTGAAGCCCCTAAAGTCATGCAAGTGTTAAATTTATAACACAGATTAGCTCAGGGACCAGTGAAATGCAGTTGATTTCAGATTGGGCTTGAATGCTAAGAGCACCTTCGTCATCCCTAAGGTAAAAGTGATGGAGTCATATTTCTTAGATATTCAGGAAAGGAAATGGAAGGGTTGTGGTTCAGTTAGGCTGGGACTCGATTTATTTGGGAATTACGTGTAGATAACAATTTTCTGCATGTAGTCAGGCCCTCATAGATGTTTTCTACTTATTCAGTGATTCAGGGGCTTAGAGAGCAACCTGTTGGACCTCTTTGGAGTGAGTGTCCCTAAGACAGTGTAAATACAGACTTTCCCCCCTCCTGTTAGATTCCTCATTTTTGCAGATGTGTAAGGTGTATTATGGCTAGCAACTGTTAGTCACTGCATTAAAAAAGGTGTAAATGTGGGAAAATACCTTCAGGTCTGTACTTGGTATAAACTGACAGTTTCTCCAAATACGTTAAAAAATACAGTACACTTCTTTTGTAGTATATGGTCCAACCCTGCAGCAAACAAGTTTGTGGTTTTCAGTGGAGTGCTGATTGAGTGCTTATTGAGCATGTTTTCCTTTTCACAAAAAAGGATGAATTCCATCCTCCTGGGTGTCAGCAAATGGTTCAGATTTGTTACTTATTTTGCTCTCTGGTCAGTCTGATTCTCGTCACTGAAGTCATGCCTTAGGATTGAATTCCCCTAATTTGGGTGGTCGTTGCTCAGTCTGTGATTTCTTAGGCAACATGAAAGGCTTTTCTGGAACAAGAGATTGTAAATTTCTCTTGGACCTGATATTTGTAACTATCACATATTCTTGACTCCTGAGCACCCTGACCAACCACAATATTGCTGAAACTAGTGTCGAGTTATTTTTGTTCTTTATGAGTGACTTTGAGACACTAGTCCTATCAAGGAAATGGTAATAATAATCATAGTAGTAATAATAGTCTAAATAGTATTTCATAATAGGGTCTCCCAAATAACAGGAAGCTGTATGTGCAGGGTAATCAAAGATAATCTTGATTTTTCTGTCATATTTGGAGTTTTTTATGATCATTGTTTTGTAGTATGCATGTATGCAAAAAAGATAATATGTTCGTACATTAGGAGCTGACAAACTGGTTTTGTCTCCAAACCCAAAAATGGAAAAGAAGTTGGGAAAATATATCCTGATCTGTGTTTCACCAATGCTGGCCAGGCTACCTTCCTACAAACTCCTTTAGATAGAGCAGCAAGGCATCTGTGAGATTCCACAGCAATCCCTGTCCTAGCAGAAAGGTAGTGTTCCTGTCTCAGTGCTGTTGACCTGCAGTAATGCTGGACCATGTAGGAAGTCCTTTATTGATGCTTAAGTGGAAAGGAAGGGTAGTTGTCTTGTGTCTATCTATATACAGCTCACTGGGAAGATAAAAGGAACAGAAAAATGAAATATATTTAGCTCGTTGTTACTACTGTAAGCCTTTTTACTGGACTGAGGTCAAGATTCTGCTCTTTTGCTATGGGCAAAGCTGAATAGAGGGCAACATAGGAAGTGATTGCTTTCAGAAATTGTGCGGCAGATTTGCCATGTTGACTCTTATTGTCTGGCAAAGAGTTGTTATTTTTATACTTAGGTTGGTGATATTGTCTCCACTCTGATTCACATGAGTGAAAACTGGAGACTTCCTTTGATTTTTTTATTTTTTTAATTTTTTATTTAATCTACCTAAGCCCTTTTTGTAAGTGCAGTAAAAGTTGCGCATTTTTAACACAACTCTTGAAGATTATAGAGCCCAGTTTGATGGTACAGGAATTTAGATGAATGGCGCTTCCTGCCATAGCTCTGCCTGTGCAAAGACTATGGAGAATAGAACAGTGCTCATCAAAGTAAGTGTGGGCTGGCCAGGAGCATAGTATTTTTTTAAGTGCAAGGTCCTGCACCTGAGTTGGAGCAATCCCAAGCACAAATACATGGTGAGTGGAGGCTGGGTTGAGAGCAGCCCTGGAGAGGACAACTTGGGGTGCTGGTTGATGGGAAGACCCAGCAGTGTTCACTTGCAGCCTAGAAATCCAACCATATGATGGGCTGCATCAAAAGGAGAATGGGCTGCATCAAAAGGAGCATGGCCAGCAGGTTGAGTGTGGTGGTTCTCCCCTCTATTCTGCTCTCATGAGACCCCACCTGCAGTCCTGCATTCAGCTCTGGGGCCCCCAACACAAGGGGGATGAGATGCCTCTCAAAAAAGTTCAGAGGAGGGCCATGAAGATGATCAGAGTGCTGGAGCGCTTCTCCTATGAAGACAGGCTGAGAGAATTGGGTTTGTTCAGCCTGGAAAAGAGAGGGCTCTGGAAAGACCTTATTGCAGCCTTCCAGTACCTAAAGATGGCCTACAAGAAATCCAGAGAGAGACTTTTCCTAACAGCAATAGTGACAGCACAAGGGGAAATGTCTTTAAGCTGACAGAAGGGAGATTTAGATTAGACATTAGGAAAAAATTCTCCATGAGGGTGGTGACGCACTGGCGCAAGTTTCCTGGAGAACTTGTGGATACTCCATCCCTGGAAGTGTTCAAGGCCAGGTTGGATGGGCCTTTGAGCAACCTGGACTAGTGGAAGGTGTCCCTGCCGGTGGCATGGACGTTGGAGCTACATGATCTTTAAGGTCCCTACCAACCTTAACCATTCTACGTTTCTGTAATCTTTGGCTTCAAGATCTATGATAACATACAGGAAGGCCAGTATACTTCTGGTGTGATCTGTGTCTTCCAACCTCATTTAAAGATACTCTCAAATATGTTTGGATATACAGCCAAGATCATTCTTCTCAGTTTTAAAAATCTGTGCAGTTTTCAGCTGTAATGGAGATCTATATTCGCTTTGCAAACTATTTTTCATCTGTTTTCATCTTCTGAAAGAATGATGGGAAAGTACCTGTGCAGTTGCTAACTACAGAGTGATTAAAATAGACTTCTCAATAAAAATGAAAGCTCAGTGCTACTTTTTCAAGCCAAAACAGATGAAGAAGCTGACAAAACTAGGAGTTAAGAGGTCAACTGCCAACAGCAGCAGCAACAAAGTCAGTGGGGCTAGGGCAAATTTTTATAACTGAGTCAAAGATCCAAACCAAAAATTTCTTTTTGGGTAGCTAAGAGGTCATGTCTTCGAGTGTCCTCCTGTCTCAACACAAGGGAGGCTGTAGGGTATGACGAGTTTGAATACACTGAAATGCCAACAGTGTTTTAGCATTTGTCATATCATTCTTGTTTGTGATGTGATGGAGCTCTTCAACAAAAGAAAGCTAGGAAGTGCCTATATTAACGCTGTTCAAGTCTATTCCTCCCTAACTGATTTCTAATTCTGAAGAAAAAAGTAAGAAAAGCCATACTAGCAGTCATGGTGATAGGTTAATTTTTGGAAGGTGAACCTATAAATCACACTTTGGCAGAGTGAATACTTGAAGCTTCCCTATGTAAATTCTCTAGATAATGAAGAAAAAAGAAGAAATCACCCTTTGCCCTTTTCATTTTATTGTGCTATATTTTATAAGGGCCTGGTGATTAAAGCAGGGCGTGCTCTTCGATAGCATTTCGAACTTAGTCTAAATCTCACCTTTGCAAGGGAGGAGCCAGAATGTCACTGTTAAATTCCTTTAGCCTCATATTATGGCTAGACAAAGAAGAGCAAATGCAGTATTTTACAAGTTGCCTGAGAGCATCCCTCAGGACACCTGAGGTGCTACAAGTCACTTTAGGCTTGTCACAGAAATCAAAACCCTGAACCGAATACTTGGGCTAACACCCACTCAATCTTGTACCTGGGTAACAGAAGTGATGAGGAATGTGATTTATTTAAAATATAATTGTCCCCTCCTGTCCTCTGTCTCCAGTGCAGCTATTATCCATAATATACAGGTGATTATTCCAGGGCACTATGATCCCTTTTTTCAAAGCTCAAATAGTTACTTTTTAGATTTCCTCTTATGTCTGTAATTGGCTACACTGTACGGGTTGTACTTTATTACACCAAAAAAGTAATAATTGTGATAATTTTGCAAGCAAAATTCTTACTAATCTATATTCCCACTTAAGCAGTGTTGACGTATGCTAAACTAGGTTTGCATCTCTCTTGTTACTCCTTCTATTCCTCAAAAGTGTTCAGAGCAGCCTTGGTACAAATGTGGTACCGAGGTTGCTGCTGGAGACCTTGACCATGGTAAGCTCTTAGTGCTTAGCTTGCCCTCTAGTGGCATTTTAATGGCCGGGGATGCCCGTTGGGTTATGCTACCGACATCCGTAATCACAAGTGTGTTTAGTCAATGAAGATACAAACCCCGGTGGTTTTGTTAGCAGAATATCTTCATTCTATCTTGTGTTTGAAATCGGAGTCTATAAAGTAAGGATGTAGTACAAATGTAAAGAGCTTCCTAGTCTTGCATGTGCCAAAAAAAAGTGCTTTGGCAGCGAGGAGGAATGCTGTTCTTCTGAATAAAGCAACTTTGTTTTACAGGAATGTTCAACACATTAGAGGCTGAAAATTAGCATTGAAAGTGATATGAACATTGTCTCATTCTTGTGTTGCTAGAAGACTTCAGATTTTTTTAGCATTTTCATTTCAGTGGTTTCTGTAAAATGATATTAATTACAATTCATTATCTGTTTAATTTAAAGACATAATGAAATGGTTATTTAGTTTAATGTCAGAAAATTCCCTTATCTTAGTTACAAAAGAGCTAAATATTTGTTGATTTGCCTTGACATAGGATCCCTTTTCTCTGAATTGTGTTTTGTTATGTTTGATAGCTAAAACTATCTTCTGCCACCCGCACTTAAAATTGTCTGCAGTGAGGTGGTTGCACTTTGTTTTCTAGAACAATGATCAAAATGCCAATTCAGATTGTGATCAAGCAGCTTGAATATTTTTCATTGCTCTTATGCAGGGAAGTCAGCTGCAGAGCAATGCCTTCCGTTCATTGCTCTTTGGCATTAGGTAACTTTTGCCACTGCTGTATATACTGTTAACTAATGTTGTCCTTCAATTACTTTCTTATGAGCTGTGATGTTCACTGTGCAAGTCTGAAGTCTTCTAAAAAAAAAAAAGTTTTAGATGCAACAAACTTTTCTGAAAATCAGCTGTATAGTTTGTCCTGCTTCCTTCTGTGACCAGCACAGATGGTGGTCTGTGCCTGTGTAAGACATACTCTTAAGGACCTCTTTTCAAATCAGTATTTCTCAAACAGGATGGTCAGTTTGAAGGTGTGTTCAGCCTATTGTCTCTCTGTAAGGTCTTAAACAATTAAGCAAGTCATCAGACATTTGGGATTTTTCAGACCATTCTTGGATTAAAAATTTAGTTTATGTTCTATTACAGTGACTTTAGACATTATAATAGACATGGCAGCATTTCCAGTCTTGAGCTTTTAAGTTGACAGTGTCATTAAGAACCATTTCATTCATGTTGACACTTTAAAATGATCTATATTTACCAAGCATTAGCAGAAAGTACAAAGAATTGGATACTTTTGTGCTATTTAATTACATAGAAGGCATCGAATCTGCAAAAACAGCCTTCAAACATTCGCATGCTGAAGTAAATTTATTTAGCTTTTTTAGAAGGTTGCTGAAACAAGACCCACATATCACATTCCAGCATAGGCTTTCTTCTCTGCATGCTGAAGCCATCTTGCTAAAACAAGTATGGGCTGAATTGCTGGTAAATTCGTGACTTATTATGACTTGGTTGCTCCAATGATAGAAGAAAAACCTAAGTTGTTAAGAACCTTAAAGCTGTACCAAGCTGGCTAGTGGCCACTTGTCTTGGATTCAGTTGTTACGTTTTTTAGGATGGCTGCTATGATTGTGTCTCTGTTGAAAATAATTTCCCACTGTTTGGAATGAGAACATATATGTTATTAAAATGTTTACACATCTTCAGATGCTGCTTTTGCCTCTGACAGCTAGCATGCTCAAGTGAGTGTGTGCGTGCATGATTTGGGAGATGAGATGCTTGGATCATCATTCCCAGTGTGCAGCTGGCATGCAATCACCCTGTCCAAATAAGCCAGGACTTTATTTGGTAGGTTGCTTCATGCCAGTAGGCCCCAGTGTCCAGGAACTAGTGCCATGCTGCATTTATTATATTAGTAAACATAGTATAGTATGTTTATATAAATATAGTAGATATAAACAACAGGAATCCATTTATATTTTCCAATATTAATAAGTCATTATTTTGAGATTGGTAATGATAAAACAAACTTGGTGGTGGTGTAGAGATTCAAGGGGAAAAGTGCAGCTGAGGTGTGTTTGATTCTTTTGTCTGCATTGGAGATTGTCTTCTCTGCACTGCACTGTGCTCCACTTTCTATTCTCTTTCCACTCTCCAGCAGTATTTCTGTCATTTCTGAAGACATACATGTATTTCTTTAGGAAATAATGGAGAAAACATAGCAGAACAGAAGTAACCCTTTCAAAGCAATGTATTTTGATTTATGCCCTTGAAACAAAAGTCTTTATATCAGCTCCGAAACACTGCTTTGTGTAGGGACTAACTGGCTACTAGAGACTCTTTTAAATACCTGAATAACAAAATGTCCACTTTTTGAATCTGCTCAAAAATTTTTGACTGTTTGTAACCAGGATGAGAGGTAACAGCAGGCTGTCTTAAGTTTAGCCATCAAAGGATTGTTTAACCTTTGTTAGTCACCAGCAGCAGGCTACCTGACTCTCCGGAACATTAAAGTCTTCAGTCATTTGTCAGCTTCTTTGTCGCCATGAGGCTTTAAAGCAGTAGGTTCTGGATAACATTTGGTAATGATGAGGATTTAATGCTTATTGTGTGCAAAGCCTGAATTGTTCCTAGTAAATACACATGTAAAGCAGTGCTCAACACTTCTTTTTTTCTTTGTTTTTGTCAAATCACCTCTCTTTCTGAATAGAGGGTGATGTTTACCTGTGAAATCAAGTGTTACCACAAACACAACTTCTCTTGTAGTTTGGGAAGCTAATATGAAAACTCAGTGGATTTGTATTTTTCAGTTTTGTTTTCCAAGACTGTTGTATGCTTGATTCATAAATAGAAATTCAGCTGCATGCTATACTGTTGACTTAGCCTTTGAAAAGAATGGAAAGATAAGTGCATAAAAATGCTTTATGGTGTTGAGTATCTTGAGGCTGTTTTGCCTGAACAATATAGTACTCCCATATGTCCCCATTTTTCAGATAGCTTGCCTTTTGTTGTATAAGGCATAATGCTGAATAAGACTTAATACTGAGAAGGGCAAAGAGATTGGTATATGGAAACTGAAGATTGAACTGGAATGATTTGTAATGACTTTTACCACTTCTGTTGTTATCTGAGGAGTATGACAGCATTTTTTTTGGGGATTTTTTTGGGGGTTTTTGGGGGGGTTTTTGATTGTTTTTTGTTTCGGGTTTTTTTTTTAGCTTAGCTAAAGGGAAATGCCTCTTGGAAAGTTTTATTGCCCCTCCCCTTAACTGAGTTGAGAGAAAGTTGAAGCCAAAGGTAATAGGTGAACCCTTTCTGTTAAAAGGAGTCCCCTACTTAAACTTATAAAGGTTTATTAATAGGCAGGGGACTCATATTATTCAGTTCTTCAAAACTGATGAGAACTTTTTTCAATTACTTTGTCGTTTGTCAATCATGACAAATGCATAGGCGTACTTAGGGTAGCAGTCATGATGCAGCAAGGTTAGGTAGGTATTACAGTGCTTACTGAAGACCTTGGTTAAACCTGATGGACAGCCCAAATCAGGCCTCTTAATTGGTGTAGTTGCACCATAGTCAATGTCTGCTTGGCTGGGTAAGCTAGCATAACTGTATGAGCTGTAATGGCATTTTATTTACTGTGTTGAAATAGTCTTGAATGGTCAGATCTCTGGAAAAATACATCTTGTACTTGTCAAAGCTCCCAGTACAGGGACTTCTGTGTAATATACAGGTTTATGAAAAGCATATGTCTATTAATAATAGAAAATTTATAGCAGAATTCCTAACTTGATTTACTAGCTTCAAGCAAGTAGTTTCCATAAAATGTTGCATATAAACCTGCTTTACCAGGGACTTTGAAGCTGGCATGTGATTCATTGATAGCCATGTATAACTCGTGCGGGTGTTCTATGTGGTGGAAGTGTCAATCTGTTAGATTTTCTTCTGCTGCTTAGAAGTTGACCTGCTTAATTTGAGTAGCAGGTGTATGAAGAGAATCATGTAATCCTAGGGTAAGTGTGACTCTGTAGCAAATCAGTTCCAGTCAGATAGCAACAGAAGCTTGGATCAGAACAAGAGGAAGTTGAAGATAAACTAAAACTAAGCAAGAGTCTGCCTGGAATAGACAATCCAGCCATGAAAATGTGCACAAACTTCCGGAAGCTAACTGTTCTTTCAAAGGAAATCCTTGGAAAGAGAAGATGGGAGAGCGTGGAGAGACTGCTGAGAATCAAGCAACGGTTTATGGGGAAGGTCAAATTGTGCTTAGCTGTTAAAGACTTCACTTTATCCCAACATGTACAGTGCTAATAGAGTTTGTACTTTCGGGGATAAAAATTGCACTGTTTCTCATGAAGAAATATAGGAAAGCATCAGATCCAGTGAAGGTGAGCCTGGCAGGGTGCGTATGACTGTTTTACTGATTATGAATAAAATACAGCTAGAAGAAGATAATATGTTGTGATCCAAAGATCACAGAATCATAGAATGGTTAGGGTTGGAAAGTTAAGATCAGCAAGTTCCAAACCCCTTGCCATGGTCAGAGATGCCTCACACTAGACCATGTCACCCAAGGCTCTGTCCAGCTTGGCCTTGAAGACTGCCAGGGATAGAGCATTTGCCGCTTCTTTGAGCTACCTGTTCCAGTGCCTCACCACCCTCACAGTAAAGAACCTCTTCCTTTTATCTAACCTGAACTTACCCTATTTAAGTTTTAACCCATTACCCTTTGTCCTGTCACTACAGACTCTGATGAGGAGTCCCTCTCCAACATCTTTGTAGGCCATGCTGTCTCTCTGATGGACAGTCAGAGAGAATAAGTTTAGCTTACTGTGTTCAGTTTCTCAGGATTGCCTATTTGTCTGATGCAAATAGGGGCAAGAAAAAAATTAGAAAGATTTGTTTCAACAGGCAAAAGTTAGCTTTCTGTTAATAACATCTTCCTCCATCCTCTTTGGGACATCTCTTAACAGTTAACACACTGAAACCAAGAAAGGAGATGAGTGCTAAACTGCATTAGCATGGACAGCCTCTAACACTGCTACTTGGTCATCAAAACTCATGAAGGATTTTCAGCAGGGCCTCTGGCAGACAATGGATAACAAACACCTTTCTTTCAGAAACAGTTATTTCTTTGTGATGCCCTAGAGCTACTTTTCTTACCTTGCCAGGATTAATGTACATTGCCATTGCAACGCAGCGGCTTTGAAGGTAAATGGGCAAGGAGCCCAGTTAAGTCAGGAAAAAAGGAAGACCATGTCAGTGTAATACATACTGAATAGCCTGATTTGAAGATATGACGATCCTACTGGCTTTGTATCCTGTAGTCAGGGTACAGAAAAACATCTCTGATGTATAAAGAACACTTTGCTCTAATGTATATGAATTAATGCATATATTGGTAGTTGGAGAATTTTCTCAGAAGAAAGCTAATTATCCAGAATATTTCAAGCAAACCATGAAATGAAATACAGCATATGGCCAACCCTGTGGGAATTTCTCTTGACCCTTTAGGTAGAACCTAGAGTGTTCATTATTTCTGTGCCAATTTATACAACATGGCACCTGACTGAATTATGAGGGTTCATTTATTTATTTGTTTTTTGTTCACAGTGTGTGTTCTGAGTAAAAGTAAGTAAAGAGAGGGATGAAGAGAGAACTCTGTTTTCATGAGTAGTCTCCACAAACTATTACTAATAAATGCTTAACAGTATTGCTTTTAATCCGTTTTTCTTAAAAAAAAAAAAAGAAAGAATTTGGGATTTTATATTTTTATATATAATTTTAAAATAAAATCTGCATAGTAAGATGGGTTTCTTGTAGATGTTTTACTGATGAGGATTGACAGTTTATAAGTTTTAAGACTTGAAAGCATTTCAATTTCTGAGATGTAAGCAATGTTAGTATTTTCACACCCATTACTGAAATGGATTTAACAACCACGCCATCAAAACTGTGGGTACTATGACATTTAGTATTGAGGTTTCACATAAGATGAGATTTTTATTTTCAGTTCTCATATGAATTAGGCTTTATCTGTCGTCTAATGCTGCATCTCCAGGAAAGTTTGGAAATGTGCAAACCAAAACAGTAACTTTTTCCTAATGGTAGTGTAATTCACTAGCAGAATACTGTCTACATTTTCTTTAAGCTTATTTAAGAGGTATCAGCTCGATAGTTTGTTTTTTATCCTCTTATCCATGGCTGGGTAGAATTTGAGGTATATTTCAATATGCTCAAAAAAGGCAAAGCAATTGTATATAGCTATACTTCTCTGTAAAATCAACAACAAAGACTTCCTAGAAAACAGCAGTGTAATAGATGCAGGCATTTTTTGTCTCCAGCTGTCAGCAAGTTCAATAATACACACCTTGAGAAATCAAGCAGGAATGTATATTAGGAGAAAATAAAATAAACAGTTTCTAGGAGGCATTGAGAACAGACCCACGAAAAAGGCCTAATTGGGATTGCAATGTAAGTGTCTTCTGAACACAGTAGCTTTTGAGGGCCAGCTAGTTTTTCCAAACTGTAGCAAGCCATTAGCTAAAAGGACAAGCACATGCATTTTTAATGTGCCTCATTTGGATCCTTCACATCCTGGACAGTGTTTGTGCCTCCATGAAAACAGTTTATGAAACTATTATGGCATTTTGTTTAAGAACATTATTTCAGCTTGGAGAAAAAACTCTGAACACAAGAACGTTGCTCAGGCCTTTTTAAAAGGATGCAGGTAATGGAAGAAAGCCAAAGCGGGAACTTCAAAAAGTATGCAGCTAACGCTCCATGATTCATGTCTTGAAAAGAAGTCTTTCATGACTCAGCTTGCAGTGATGTGTGTACATTGTGGGCTTTTTTGCTAAAGGGTTTTTCTGACATAACGTTATTTTAGTAAACTTTGCAGTGGTGGGGCTGGGGGTAAGAAGTGCAACCTTTTGCTACCTCTGGACACATTTAGAAATGAAAAAACAGCAATCTCCAAATATATTCATAGCAGAAAAAACCCCAACCCTGCTGAAGTAAATAGAGGTCTATAAAGATTAGAGTGGTACCAGGATTTGACTTTTAATTATCAGTACTTACAGTATGTTCACACAATGCTTTTCCAGTATAGGTTACTAATTGCTTGCTGCCTCAAAAGTCTTTGTTCTATTATATCTAGTAGAGAAGAGTTCCCTAGAGTAGCTGATCTCTTTTATAGAAGCTAACCAGTGTTGCCAAGGATTTCGTTATGCTGTCAGTTCAAATTTTTAAAAGGGATCAAAATCCAGTGTGATAATCGTGTTAATATTTGGTGTGGAAATGGAGCTGAACGTGTCTGAGAATTTTGGCCCAGGTTTGAGTTGTGGACTGTCATGTGAATTGCATAGGTGAAAAAACGACCGAGTGAGATGAATGATCTTTGCAAACTAAATAAGCGAGCATTCAGTAAGAAGCAAAAGTATCTGTGTTGTCCAATTAAAAGTTTTTACTTAAAAGTAGTCTTTTCCAAGTAAAGTTAATCTTAAGAACCCTGGGAGATTCTTCACAAGCAAGAGCAAATCTCCATGTATGGTGTCGAGTTTAATGATAATCTTATAAAGACAAGATATGTGAAATCCCACCCTGATGAAAGGGAATCTCTTAAATGTTTTGTGGGAAACTGGGATTTTTTGCTTTCAGTCCAGCTTGGGCTTCTTGAAAAGCAGAGGGAGGGGAGTATTTGGTGATTTGTTGTGTGTGAGTTTTTTTGGTTTGCCTTTTTTTGTTGTTGTTGTTGTTGTTTTTGTTTAGTTGGGTTTTTTTTTTATTTTTGCTTGTTCATTTTATTTTGGGTTCTTTTTGAGAGGGGGTTTGGTTTTTGGGTTTGGGTTTGGTTTTGGTTTTGGTTTGTTTTTTTTTAATACCTCTATTGACTAGAATGTAAAAGAGAAGGAGAAGTCATGCTTGTCTGAAAAATATAATATAAAATTGCTTTTAACCTATTCAAATAACAGCTTTCTTCTCCAGGAAATCGAATGCTGATTTTAAAAATGTGGAATCAGTGAAACCTAGACATACGTGGATACCTGTATGTTCACTCAAATGACTCAAGTGATTACTCAGGTGGTAAATGAAAAGGAGAGCATAATATATTCCATTCTGGAAGGTTAAAATATTAATGAATCTGAAAATATCTGGATGTTTTATTCAGGTTCTGTTAAAAGGATTTCAGGTGGAAAGCTGCTTGCTTTCTTGAGTTTGGTGCTCTCAAAGTAACTTTGTACATGTGTGTAAGCATACAGTATCTTCACAAAACTTCATACTGAAACCCACAGGGTCACTTTTGAAGTTCCTGTTCCAAACAGAGTCTTCCATTTCAAGGGTGTGACTAGCTGGAGACTTCCACAGTAGAAAGTGTATTGGGATATGATGAGTTTGGCATCTAGTGTTGAAACTTTTGTTATTACTTCGTGTTTTGTTTTTGCAAGCAGCGCAGCAGCTGTGAGGGAACAGAGGAACAATGTTAAGGATCTCTGTTGGGAAAAAGCTGACAGCCCCTGCAGTTTTATACTGAATATGAATTCACAAGCCCTCTGCAGATGAGAAGGTGCATTCCATTGGATTATACAGAGAATATAGTTAGCTCTGAAATGCATCCATTTTATCCTGAGCTTCCAGCAAAGTCTACAGATATGTGGCTCCACTGAGAGCTCTAAAGTTGGTAGTGAAGAAAAAATGGCAGGGTTTTTTATTTGGAGTCTTCTGATAGCTGTGGAATTAAAAAACAACAGACATATGTTGTTGTGGTTGGTGTTTTGCTTTCTTTTTTTGGAGGGGGGAGAGGAAGAGGGGAAGGGTTTCTTTTTTCTTTTCTACACAAACAGAACTTTTTGTTCTCAGGAAACAAGTCCTTCTTCTGAGAGAAATATGCTCTTTCTGACTGGAAATATATACAGTTCTTGAACCCTTTTCTTCATTCTGTTCTTTCTTATGCTCAGATGCAGTTATCCCATATGTGCTCCGCAAGAAGCCGGATGCTGTTCTGCTCTTGTGGTCTAATGAAGGTGGGACAGCAAGATCTTTGCTTTTGCCAAGGTATAGACCAGCAAGCTGGTGCGCACATGAACACACTGTTCGGTACAGTGCCTTTCATGATGGCAGAGCTATGTGCTGCCCAGCCTGAATTAATAAGCTTTGTCTTATAGAAGGTGACTGGGAAGACTTCGATCCATGGGCTAGCAGGGTCCTTGTTTGACTAGCGTACGTGTGGAGCAAACTTGCACAGTGTAGCTGTGCCATGGGGCAGAAACAATGTACCATCCTAAAGGGTATAGAGCAGCAGGCATATTGCTCTTTACATATTAAGGAACAATTCTTTGTTGATCTTCCCTGGCTACCACCTGAGGCAGAATTACCTTTCTTCTGCTTCTTCTAAAAAACGTTTTAATAACTGAATGAACAGCATGTTCTTCTAATGCGCATCTCAAACATGTGGGAAGTTTTGAATTCAGGTGGTTGGTTTTTTAACTTGGTAGAATGTGATTGAGACAGGCAATCTCTCTCCCATCACCAAATATGAGAAAGTGTAACATATGTGTTATGCTGCTAAACAAAATTGAAGCACAGGCCTGTAGATCCTCCAAGTAATTTGATGTTGCATCAGGAGACAGATGGCAGTAATAAACCAGTGGAGAGCCGAGAGTCTTCAGCTTGCATCAAAAGCATGTTGATCTCTTAAACTGTCACCAGTTCTGGACTCTATGTAACCGTAAGTTATTCTTAGAGGGGACATAAGAGTGAAAGGCAATGCAGTTATTGCCTTTACGTGGAGTGGAAAGGTCTTCAGCACACCTCTTTACAGAGTTTATTTTCTATGCATTTTTTGTAGAAATTATATTTTCTATAAATTTTTTTTTCTATGATGGGTTTCCTGAACAGCCATATATGGGTGCTTGCGCACTCTGGGATTTGTCTTTGAACACAGAAGAGATAAAATGAGCACAATCTACAGTTTGATACTGCAGATGGTTTGCTAGTGGAAGAGAGAAAGGATCAATTTGTGCGATTCTGGTGACCACTCTATGTCCTTCAGCTACTGGAGGACTTCTAGGCAGTAGGTGAGCTAGTATATTCCTAGGCTGACGCTGCCTAACAAACTCTGGTTCTTGTGGGCTTTCCGCAGTGCTAATGTAGTCGCTTATGCATAAAGTAAAAAGCAGGCACATCCTTAATCTGTAAAAAGGAGATACTTGTGCTGTTCCTCCTAAGAATTTACATACTGTCTACCTGAGGCCAGGAGAGCTTTTCAGCCCTTTATGTGATCCTTTATTATCACTTCTGTGCCACTACTGGGTTTCCATCATAAAATAACTAGATAAACTATTTGATTTCTTGCACAAACCTTAAATTTTCCAGTTTTCTTAGTAGTACTTTGAAGCTTTGATCATAATGCTGCGTTCATGTTAGCTTTTGGATTTAAAGGTACTTTTACTATTCCCAATTCCTAAGAGCCCAGTTAAGCTTTCACTTACAAGCCTACTTGTTAAGACATGCTAGGACTGAGACAGCCAGTCTTTGGATTGCACGTATTTTTCATGGCAAGTAACTGCTCTTCTATTTTCTATTGAGTTGAATGTGTGCATCTCTTTGCTGGAAAGTGAACCAGGCCCTTCAAAAGCCAGTGCTGCATGTGATGGTGTTAGAAGTTATGTGACCTGTTAGGTCACTTGGCACTGTTCAGACTGGATAGAGTATTTAGTCAAAGCCAGGATTTAGCAGGTCAAAAAGAATTCTTATGCTTCCTGTTGTGTGTCCCTAATTAAGGAGCTATCAAAATGTAAATGGCTGCCACACCAGCGGAAATGTTTGGGTTGGTCCTGCAATTTGATCTACATCCAACAGGTTTTTGTTCATGGAAACCTTTGCGTCAAGTGACTCAAAGATATGATACCAAGTATTGGATTGCTTTTGGCATTATTATAAATTATTTTCTTTTCATAGGTTCTTTTTTGTTTGTTCAAACCAAACTCTAAAATTTGCAGTTCTGTTGGTTATAAAATCTTGTATGACTATATGATTCCAATTATTAGGCTTGTTAGAAGCAAGCTAACATGAAATGGATCTAGTACTGACAAAATCTAGCAATAGTAGTCTCTGTTCTTTCACCTTCTCCTGCATTCTGAGCATTTTCCATACTCTTTCTCAAGCTTTCAGGCACCATTTTCTTCCAAGAAGTTGGATCTCCAGTCTCTCTGGGTGTTCATCAGTCTCTCTTCTGGTGCTTGTCTTCTCTGCCTCTCTCATTCATAACAGATACCAGTGCTGTGAATTTAAGGCAACTGCAGTCGTATTTGATGAAACATTTTGGGGCACTATCAACTCTCTCATGCTTAAGCATATGGTCTTCAGTTTTCTTGTCACAAAACACTGAGAACAAAAACATACTATTGTTGCAAAATATTCTGGCAGCCTGTACACAAGATCATGTTATCTTGAGAGCATGCTTCTTGTGATTATTTTCCAAAATTAATAACCATTTTCTTTTACATACTCATTTTTCCAGTGTGACTGTTCTAATGGCATTGTGCCACTGCTGAGTGTAGTGCACATTTACATAACAGCCTCCCTTGTTGAGTTTACTTTACTGGAAGTTAGACAAAAAAATATTTTTTTATATGTAAATTGAGCACATTTGGTCATTGAGATACAATAAGCATAGAGCATAATTGACACCACTTTCATAGCCACATTTCAAAGTACAAGTACACTTCATCTTTTTGACCCCTTTGTTCTAATGCTGGAAATAGATGTTAGCTGCTGAATGAGCTTCCATTAATGTCACATGCAAAGTTTTTTAATCAAGGACCTAAGAATCTTATTCAATTGAAGAAAAATAATAACAATTCTGCAGGACTGAAGCTTAAAGATTACTTTTTTTATACAGCTTTTGCAATAATTAATTGCAGTGGGTATCAAAGGGTTTCTGTTTTGCAGTTTTCAAGGAGCTCTCAGCTGTCACTCAAATCAAGGACTGAGCCCATATAGCTGCATTGCAATAGGTAACATGTAATTATGACAGCTATTTTATTTGTCAAAATATGTTTGCTTAGCTTTAGAAAATCTCCCCTCCACCAAGATAAAAATCCCTCTATTTTGTAGGCCTTTCTTGGATAGCATGTACAGCACAACGTTTTAAAGGAAGCAGATGTCCAGGGTGGGAAAGAGCCTTAACAATTTCAGTAGCAGGACTTCTTACTTGGATCTTGGTGTTCATACTTGTGACATTTTCCATGTCATACAAATACTGGATAGAGCCAAATCCAATTCCTCTTGGATTACAAGAGACTACTTGTAGTGTCTCTTCTCAGTGCATGGCTTTTGAACAATATTTTGCATTTGCCATAATTTTCTCCCTCCGCATGCATTTCCTTTTTGCTTGTACAAATGAAGACAGTAGCTGACTCAACTATGTCTAGCACTGCTGTTTGCTTTTTTTAACAAACAATCCCTCATCAAGCATCTAGAGAAACTTCAGGAAGGTGTCTATAAAACAATCAATTAACCAACCCAAAACTGTAAGAATGGAGTAATTTGCTTTAAGATGCCACATAGGAAATGGAATTTAAGTTTAAGGCTGACTTATAGATGCTGTGACTCTGCTTAGCATCTATCATGTGTTATTTTTTTGTTCTATGCATATATATGCATATTTCTGAGGTATGTAGTATGTTGAGTTTTATTTTAGTGGTGTTAATTTTAAAAATATCTCTACTTAAACCTCTTTGAGTATGTCTTCCAGTTTTTTGTTTTTTATTGTCTACATATGCTCACAAGAAAACTTTTCCACCCAGTTCAGCCCCCACCCAAGAAAATGAAATATGTAAGTCTTATAGGCATTTTCCTCTTGGATTAGAGATTCTCTTCTGTCTTGTTTTGTCTCTTTTAAAGATAACAAATTCTGATGCAGAGAAAGGTTGAGCTGTTGGTCAACAAGAAGAAATACATAGTTACGCTGCACTGAGTTTTGCGTGGTAATGTTGAATGGTTTGTCCGAGTTGCTATCCACTGGGTAGTCTAGATATCAACAGCCTTTGATGCAAAGACTTTATTCTGTTGTTCAGTTTTTTTTAAATTTTCTTTGCTGTAGTCATTGATGCAGACATCACCTCCAGAATGCTGGTTATCCTTTTTTTGGCCTAGGAACAGTGTAACAGCTTCAGAAGGAAGCTGAAGCCATTCCAAAGTACCTGATGGTAGCAACTCTTAAGTTCTTATATGCTTATCTATTCATGAGCATGCTTGTCTTTAAACATTCAAGTTGCTCTAAGGTGAAATTTCCTTTCAGAAGGGGCTATTTCTGCAATTTGTGCATTTTTATACTGTTTCTTGCTGAGTTTCATCTTCTTTTCTCTACCTTTGCCTCATAACCTATCATTACTATGACTAGTTCTTGATTTCTTTTACATGGTTTATGAGTTTATAAAGCTGAAGGAATTAAAATACAAAGCAAACAAAGAAAGTTACCTGATAAGATTCATGTGTGAGGAAAAAGCTAGGTGGTCCAATCCCTTCCCTAACTCTTGCTTGTGTTCTACTATCAGAAGATAGTTTTATTGCCTGTAGTATTAACATACAATTAACCTGACTGTATTTATTCAAAAACAGTTTTGATATTTTGAACCTATGATGATTGTATGTTACAATCATCCAATTATCTGAGACTACAAAAAGAATACCAGACCAAAGCATTAAGAATGAATTCAGGATTGTTCTTTGTTTTTTTAAGTCATAGACACAAAAAAGGAAAAAAAAGAGTGTCAGTATCAATATCTGGAAAGAATAATTACAAAATTATGTAGCTAGGTAATTATTCTGCACCGGTTCTTGGAAAATGAACTTGGTGGTCTAAAGAACTTGTCCATAAAATTTATGAGCTGGATCATCATGTCTTGTATGGGTAGAACGTGGGACGCATTTTACTTCACTTTGAAATTATCAAAACATTCTGAGCGCCATTTGTCAATTCTAGCAAAATTGAGATTTTGGCCTAAGGGGGATAGCATGTGAGCAGCTCAGTCTGAGGTGTCTAAAGTACTTGCTACATAACCTAAGAAATCCAGAGTAGACATGTGGCGGAAAGCCTCCAGATAAGGTTTTCATCTAGACTCTGGGTAGTTGCTACTGAATCTTCATTTCCAGAAGACAGTCTGTGCTCCTGTCTCATTTGTGAAGTGGCCTGTACAGCATTGATCTCTTTTGTGCTCTGCCAGACTTGAGAAATATGCCCACCTGTGACATAACTTGGGCAGAAGCTCTAAATCAGGGTATTTACTTGGTTAAAGTCTGGGGCTCGGGTCTGGGTCAGTCTCTCAACCTACATGTCACTGCAATTAGCCCAGAAATATGGATGTTGCTGCCAGAAACAGCCCGGCTGGACTTCCTTGTGTGTCTCAGCCAGATAAGGCTGGTGGTTAAAGGAAGGACCTGATTTATGCTGGGAACCAGATTTTGTGTGGAGTCACTGAAGAAGAATAATGCAAAACTCTTCCTTCTCTCCACCCCCCACTGTGCTTTCTGTGAAGTTAAGAGAAATAAAACACTTTAAAGCTGTCCTTAGACACCCTCATTTGCCTCGCAAAGCTTTTATTAGTAAGTATTTGCTGGCTGATACTGTAGTTTTGCAGACTGAGTTCACTTTACCATTGTCGACTGAACAGTATCTTGCACGTATGATATATTGGCTTAATGCTAGTCAGCCTGTCTCATGAGCTAAAGTGTTTTACTGGTTGATTTCATAGTTCATTAAAAGACTTGCATTTTTCTTCAACAGCTGAGTAGCAAATGAAAATACCACTGGGTTGCAGAGACTATGCTTGTCGTGGTTTAGACCCAGCTGTTAACTTGGCACCACACAGCCATTAATTCATCCCTCCCCTTCCCCCTTCTGGGTGGGAAGGGGAGGAGAACTGAAAGAATGTAAACCTTACAGGCTGAAGATAAGAACAATTTAATAACAAAAGTAAAATATAGTGGTAATAGAATACCAATAATAATAATAGGAAACAACAAGAGAAAAAATGAAAGCATGAAGCTCAGAAAAAACAAGTGATGCACAATACAATTGCTCACCAGCTGCTGATCCATACCCAGCCTGACCTGAGCAGCTAACTGGGCCTTCTAGGTGACTCCCCTTAGTTATATACTGGGCATGATGTCCTGTGGGATGGATATACCGCTTTGGCTAGTTTGGGTCAGGCATCCTGTCCCTGCTCCCTCCTGGCTTCCCGTGCCCCTGCTAACTGGCAGAGAATGAGACCGAGAAGTGCTTGCTCCAGGTAAGCGCAACTAAGTAAGGGCTAAAACATTGGTGTGTTACCAGTGTTGTTTTCAGACTGAAGTGGAAGGACAGCACTGCGCCAGCTACTAGGGAGGAGAAAAGCAAACTGTTACTGCTGAAGCCGGTACAATGCTACTAAGTAATTTTAGCCTAACTGGCCATGCCTCTAGTAAATGGTGAAATCATTGGCTGTGACAGCACCATTATTAATAATATCTCATTCATCACCTATTAGTGTTACTTGACTTCAGCTGCTTTTTCCTATGAATATTATTTAATGCTATTTTAAATTATTCACTAAAAAAGAAAAGGGAATGGATTTAATTCATCGTCTCATAAAAAGCTCTGATGCTCTGTCTTCAACTAATTATATACTCAAAATTTAGACAGAAAATAAGACTGAATTATTCACTTATTTCCAAAAGGCATTCTTATGCAAGGGTTGATTTACCTTGATTAACATAGCAATTTACCACACTTTTCAAAAAGTGTTGCTAGTATTTTTAGCTCAAAATAGATTTAGATATTTCAGAATTTCCTACCTTACTCAATCAACACTATTCAGACTTAAAATGCTATTTAGCTTTTACAGGTACAATAAGATTTCATTTTAAATAGGTTTTATTAATAACTTAATCAGTGAAGTGATACAGTGTTAAAGCTATATTTATTTTTATTTTTTACTAATGCTTCCTTGGCTAACCCCCTTAAAATGCATTTTTATCTAAGTTGTGTGATTCTTATGAGGTAAATGACCTTTCTTCCTTTTCCTTGAAGGTGTTTAGGGGCAAACTCAAATGGTGTAGGTGAAACATCAGCTTCATGTTAACTAAAGTAGTCAATGAAAAAAATTGAAAGTATAGGTAACAATCTGAAGTAGAGCATTTAGCTTTGGTTTTGCGTACAAATGCTTTTCTTCTTTGAGAAAAATGCCTGCTCAAATAGCTTCTGGAGATCATAAAAATAAGTGTTGCTGGTATAAAATGATAGAATTATTAAATAGCAGAGATTTTTTTTCTTGTTTTTGCCAATTCCATTTCTCCATAAAATGCTTAGGAAAGATTAACTAGCAGCATGGATACAGTGTTTGACAGGGACCATGGCTGTAAGTAAATCCTGTTGCAGAGTGAGTCTTAAGTGTGTTAACAGTTTTGGATATTTCTTCCTCAAGTATGAGCAATCTCTGTGCCCATTTTCAAGAACAATCCGTTGGCTGTCCTTGGAGGTTGTGTCTCTGAGTGGTGTTGGGTTGACTTTTTTTTTTTTTTTCTTTTTATCTTTTCTGTTTTGGCCAAGTCAGATGTTCGTTATGAGGTTTAACACACCTGAAGTCTTATTTCCCCAATATTTATTTATTTATTTTCTTCAGAGTATAGAAACATGTCTGAATTATATAAATATATATATATAAAACACAAACTATCATGACTTTTTGTCTGCTGGTTAGTCTTAGTTGGTCACTTGTTTCAGAGGCATCAATCCTGCCAATATGTATGTTACTGCCCTACAAATGAGTTACTCCACTAATCTGTGGGTAGGTAGATTTGGTGCAATAGGGGCTAGGTGTTTTTTAGGGCCCTGCGCAGTAGGTCTTCCCTTGTCATTGAATCGTATCTGTACAAGCATGGGCAGCAGTAATGATTAGAAGCTAAAACAAGCCACTTGATCTCTTCACTTGCTTTCTTAGCGTTGGTTTGTTTAATAATTGCTACAGTACAAGCTTCCATAGGGGCAAAAATGTGAGATTGACAGCAACAGCCTTAACTGTTTCTGGATACTATGTTTTGAAATTCAGCCCATTGGAAAGCTGGAAATAAGGGAGGAAACAACAGATAGCCCTTATCACTTATTGCACTTGATAGCACTTATTTATCTTCTCTTTAGGGAAACATTTGACAGTATGCTAATACCGCAGGTTAATCTCTGAATAGTATATCAGATTTCTGGGGAAAATACAGTGACAACCAATGAAACAATTTCTGCAGGAATTAAAAATTGGTTTAAGATAGAGCTTGAAGCACATCTTCTAAATGGTTGGGCATAAAAGTAGGGATGAGTCACTGAAACATGTAGATTTGCCATGGGAGAGTTATTATGTTAGCAGTAGGTTAACTTCAGCTTTATTTTTTGTCAACATTTACAGTGTTATGAACAGTTTTTACAAAGCAGAGCTCCACTAAATGTGTTAATGCTGGATACTGAAGTGGTATTTGGTTCCTGTAATGCTTTTTAAGATTGATTAATTCTTTACAAAGTGCAAGACCCAGCCTGGCAGGGGTGGCAGCCAGGTGCTTGCAGCAGTAGCAAGACCATGGTGTTCTGGTGAGATCTGAAAAAGAAGCTAGAAGGAAGCCAACTTCCAACCAGGACATCATAGGAGAAAAATAAAATAGTGAACTTCCATAACCCTTATTGCTGAGGAAAGAAAACATGACAAATGGAGATTCTCTAACGTGAATAGCTGCAATAGTAATAATAGTCAAATAGCTGAAAATTATGGGTAATACAATGTTTCTTGGACATTTTTGGACCATTTTTTGTTTCTCCCTGCTGTTACGTATTGTCGTGGTTTAAGCCCAGCCAGTAACTCAGAACCATGCAGCTGCTCGCTCACTCCCCTCCTTCTTTCCCACTCCATTTCTGAAGGGATGGGGAGGAGAATTGAAAGAATGTAAATCCCATGAATTGAGATAAGAACAGTCCAGTAACTAAGGTATAACACAAAACCACTACTACCACCACCGTTTGTTATAATGGTAAGGAAAATAACATGGGGAGAGAATATGAAACGAAGAGGGGGGAAGGAAAACAATAAACACAAGTAATGCACAATAAAATTGCTCACCACCCAATGACCGATACCCAGCCCTACCCGAGCAGCAACCTGGGCCTTCCAGGTGACTCCCCTCAGTTTATGTACTTGGCATGATGTCCTGTGGTGTGGAATACTTCTTTTAGTAGTTTGGGTCAGGTGTCCTGTCTCTGCTTCCTCCTGGCTTCCCTCACCCCTCCTAACTGGCAAAGCATGAAAGTGAAAAAGTCCTTGCTCGGGGTAAGCACAACTGAGCAATAGCTAAAACATCAGTGTGTTGCCAGTGTTGTTCTCTGGCTAAAGTTGAAAACACAGTACTGCACCAGCTACTAAGGAGAAAAATGACTGCTACTGCAGAACCCAGGACACATATAATGAACTTGATTTTTTTCAGAATAAACATGAAAATGTGCTTTAATAGTACCCGGAAACAGTAGTGCCACTGATTGGCATATTCAAAAGTCCAGGTAGAGTCAGAGATCTTGTGTTCATGCTTATCTTTCAATGGTCTGTATTGATATATGTACATTTTGGACAGTGTATGAAACATATTCTCATGGCACCTTTTTGTAGACTGCAAGTGTCTTATGCAATTCCCAATAGCTTCAGTGTACACTGGATCAGGCTGAAAGGGAATAAACTTGGGGAAAGATCTATAAAAGCACTCGAATGCATCTTTATGCATTAAAAAAAAATAATTAAATTAAAAAGCTCTTTTTCTTTATATTTCTGAATGAATTTTCTTGTTTAAGCCTCTCAAGTTTTTTGCTGGTTTTTTCCTTCATATTTAAGCAGAATTTAGCATACAGTTTTTTGAAGTTCTTTATTAAAATAAGTGTCCTTCAGAAATTGCACCTTTGTCCTATTTTCATTATATAGCATGCTGCTCCTGCGTTAATTAATCTGATTTTATAATGAAATAGAATGCTGAAAAGCAGGTTTTGATGGTGCCATCCTAATTCATGAAACTGTATTTTGTAGTTCATTCTCAATACAGAAAACTTAAAGCTGTTCCTGGGTTATTCTGTCTTTTTCACATACTCTTAAAATAGTCTGTTTGCACTTAAGAGGTTTTCTTCTAGAGCTCAGTCTGAGCCACCTGCCTAGGAGATAAAGTATATTTCCTTAGGCTCAAAGTCAGTTTCCGATAGACCATAGCCAGACCTCATTTCTTATCCTTTTTTGAACTTAATTTTTCCTGATGTTTCTCCGTATCATGATTTTTTTCATTAACTCCACTCTTAATAGTACCATACCACCTGAGGTGTTTCGGCACTGCATTTCTACTTGGGCTGTGTATGCTGGTTCAGTGATGCAGGTTGATTCCCATTCATCACTATCACAGTATTATGCCTTCCTAAACAAATCCCCTACTTTCCTAATGTGCCAAATTACTGAAACCAATTTTGGCTGCCTGTTCACATTTCTTAATCTGATCAGTGACTCTTGAAACCTGTCCTTGGCTTTACAGAGCAGCAGACCTTGCTGCCTTTTTTTGATGGGGTTTATTTTTGTTTGTTTGTTCTTTTTTTTTGTTTTGTTTTGGTTTTGTGTTTTTTTTGTTTTTTTGTTTTCTTATATAAGCAAAGTAGACTGAAAGGGACTGACCCAGTTGCCTAGCAGGTGCATCAGAGGAATACGCAACGTGATATCCAAGACATCAACAGAAACTGAGCAAAGGTGTGTGGTGAATGAGAAACACTTCTGGAGTAGCAGCTGGAGAACACACAGGATATTTTAAAGCACTAGATGCCTGTTTTTAGGCTTCTGAATCACTCAGAATTACTGCTCTGAAACAAAACTGTTATTGCAGGGTTGATTGGGCTTTTTCTTTCTTTTTTTTTTTTTTAATAGTACTCAGTACAAAATATGCACTTGTTGCACATGGGTTTTTATTTATTTATTTATTTTAACTCAGTGATTTTAATGGTTGCAGTGCCTTTTCTAATTGCAGTGTTTAAAATTGCCAAAATGTATTTGTACATGTCAGGTCTTGTGAAAAAATCACAAGAAATATGGCCGAAGAAATGAAGGCACAGGGTGTCTGCAAAGAGCCCGTTAGTTCTAGTAAGCATGGAAGATAACTTTTAAAAGCAGTAATTGTATATGAATATGCTGTGGCCCTGCACTGGAGGGGGAAGTTACTGAAATACTTTAGTATTTTAGTAACACATACACATACTCTTTAAGCCTTAGTTCTTTTGTTTTGTTTTGGGTTGGTTTTTTTTTTTCATGATTCCTTCAGCCTGAGGAGTAAAATACCAATGAACCATTCTTGGAGAACTTAATTTTTCTGGCCTTCGTACTGCTGGACTATTTTAATTTCCTCATAGAATCGGAATATAGCTGCTTTGAAATTTTAGGTTTAATTTTCTCGCAATTGTAAAAGCTTCTTTTTTTCTTTTTGTACAACCAGGCTTTTGGAGGATCTCTTTTTTTCCCCCCCTTATGGAAGATCATCCTGAAGGGGGAGGATGAAGGAATGAATATCCACTTGTATTAATGCTGGAAACAAAGTAAGACTGAAGTATAATTTTCTTTCAGTGAAGCAATGAAAATGAGAAGGGATGCTTAAAAAGTGCTAATGAAGAACTCAATTATGAAGAAGCTGCAGAACTCAAAAGAGCACCCAGGAAATTGCTGCTTGTTCATATTGTGGTGAAATACATTTTGTCCTATTGGGTAAAATTTTTTTCATGATCTGAAGTCTCTCCCCCTCCCCTCCCTAACTCCCTCCCCAGCTATTGCATAGCCTTGACTCCCACACACAGCTGCACTGGTATTTGGGTTTGGATGTACAGGAATAAGCATCACTGTGGCAAACATGTTTTAAGTGATGGTTAAAAGGGGGAGGGCTGAAGCTGGTGTACCTCAGGAATAAAAGGAAAATAAGTGGGAAAAGATTCCTTAAGGAGTCTGATGCATAGTGCCTTCCTTGCTCAAAGCTTTGTTTAAGAGCACCATCTACCCTTACGTGTTTTCATTTGCACTGCTCAGTGGAGAGGTTACACAAAAGAAGTGAAGTGTTATGCTGCTTTTAATATGTCCTGTGTCAGTGAAGCAACATTTATTTGTTGGAAAAAGCCCAGAAACAGTGGCAATTAGCTGATACCTCTATACTAAGTATTTTCACATCTTAGTTTGAAATAAAACATCATTTGAAAAAGAGCAACTAATGATAACTCTATATGTATTCAAAGCATAGTTTCAAGATCAGAGCTCTTGTCCTTTGTTTTTATTATGGTTCCAGGCAAAGACATCTGAGGAGATTTGGCTAATTTAATGAATGTGGTGTTACCTCACACTTGTCCCATTTAGGAAATAGATGAAGAGCTGTTTGCTGGTGGCTTTATCGTTAATGACAAACACCAGCCCACAAAAGAAAGAAACATTAAATTATTAACTGCCTGATCTGCATCTCAGCTGGGAATTTCACTGGGTCATGAATGTTACCAGGTTGTCAGGGAAACGGGAATAACTTAACCAACTGCTTAGGGTTGTTGTAAGAGAAAACCTTTTTACATATTTTTGGTGGCTAATAGCTGAGCTGGATTTGCAAATGATTGCCAAAATGGAAAACAAAGTAATGCTTTTGATTCAAAGCAGACAACTTGGACAACTGAGGTTTTAATTTACAGTCTTGATAATTTGGAATTTCTATTTTGATAATTTAGAATTTCTGTTTTGATACATGAGGAACTCCTTGGGTTTTCATCATTCTCCCCCTCCCTCATCTTTCCCTGTTCTAACCATTCATTAATACCATGTATGAAGATCTCCTGATACCTTGGCAATTTGCAAGAAATTAAATAGTGTTCTGAAACTCACTTCAGTTTTTAGTGATGAGCCAAAATTCCAAGCAGTTCAGGTGCCACCATTTCTGCTTAGCATTTTATTTGTGACTGGCTCCTTTGCCAGACATATGTCCTTTCAGAACAGAGATGGGTACTTTCAGTGTGTGAAGCAGTTCCCTTTCATTCTGGACCATCAGTGACGATAATCAGTATTCACCAAATATTAAAGGATCTATTATTCAACAACTGATTTCTTGACGTTTTTGTGCTAAATAGGAGCAATCATGAGCAATCATGCCCCTGAACATTTACTGAGAAGACAAATACTATTCTTAAGTCTCAGAGTGGTCTAGATTTCCTGGGACAATCTGCAAGAATAAGAACTGATGGGAAACTTGGAATCAAAAGGCATGCAATAATCTTTGACCAGCAAAATATCAAAGATCAGGCTGTAAAGTATTAGCCATCAAAAAATGAACTTCATCTCTTTTCTTGCTTAAATGTAGGAACAATTTTTCTTTCACTTGGACTAGCAAGATTAAAAAAAAAACCCAGAAAAGCCCAAACCTCTCCAGCTCCTCTTATTTATATTTTTGTTTGGTTCTTTTACAAGCAAATCTTTTACAAGCGGAACAGTAAAATAAGTTCTTTACATTGCCTGTTAGTAAAACAGGGAAGTGGAACTATATCCCATAGTATTCAGCTTCATCAAATCCATTTCTTCTCCATTTCGAAGTAGGTTGGTTTTGGGTGGCTTTTTTTTGGTTTTTTTTTAATTGCAGATGAGTGCATTGTAAAGATTTGCTTCTGAAGGGGAAAAAAGCTTTCATTTTTTTTCCTTCTCATATTCTGTCTGTCATCCAGTTATAGTTTAGAAACACAACCATTTTGCTATTCAGGACTAAATTCATTTGATGCACTATCAAAGTGCATTCAAATTCTCAAGGTCTCATTCTTTCCCTAGAATATGGTGTTGAAGTGAGAACCCTGATCTGCTGGCATATCATGGATAGCTTGAAAATATCGAGCTAAGAAACTGCAGATGAAATTACTCACAGTTTCTGCTTGTTGGTGATTATCTGTTTTACCCCCCTAACACATATTAAGGTATTATTTCCCTGTAGGTTGATTGGTTTTCCTCTTACTATCTAGTCAAAAGCTTCAATTTGTTATTCTCTGTAGTGATCACTTAAACTGGGACTACTGAAACTTTCACAGCAAAAGAGCTGCTTTAATATCAAATATAGCTTGAGAAAGTTGCAAAAGCCTTGCATACAAGAGAGACTCGAAGAATGCAAATTTATTTATTAGTGAATTTTAATGAGAGCTGTTATAGCAAATGAAGAACAGATTATCAAATGAGGGTTTTTTTTTTTCCTAAGTTGTACTATCACTGAAATACATGCTACTCATACCAGCCTGTAACTCTGACCTCTGCAACAAAGTCTAGATGAAAGAGAATTGGAGCTAGTTTATATATGTATGTGAAACTTTTTGACATTGTTCTAAAATCTTCATGATCATCTACCCCTTCAAGTTTTCCATACTCTGAAAAGGTATTCCTCAGCAGCTAGTGTACTGCTCATTGCTGTTGTGATTATTCCACAATGTCATAGGATACTGCGTCTTGTCTTCAGTGGCGTCTGAATGGTAAAGTGCTTTTGTTCTATGTAAATTAATTACTTCAGTATTCTTCATATTTTGTTTCTAATACTCTCTGTTACTGAAGGAGGCAGATCGTTAAAAGGAGCAGGTTAAATAAAAGAGAAAAATGCAGAAGTTGGTCAGAAAATAATAAGCATCCGTATTTCTCAAAAGCAGATGAACACAGAAGTTTAGGAACTTCAGAGATATTTAGGCAAAATAATGCCATTAATATAGTCACTTGTAAAGTAGTGAAGTATTAGTGCTCTGGTGTCAATTATTAATGTCTTTGGTCATGTGTTTCTAAACCTCCTGTTGGTTTTGATTGTTTAGAATGTGAGTCCAAATTCAGTGATATTTTCTACCTCTTTTTGATGAAGTGGCTTACTGTCCATTGATGGTGGCTTGTATCCCTTAGCAAAAAGATTAATGTTGTGTCAAGTGGTACTAGCTACTTAAGAGTAACTGGTAATACGAAATAACTTTAAAGAAAATCTCTAATTTTTTTTTTTAATTATTATCTAATCTGCATTATTAGACCTTTCTGGATGATGGTCCTGAAAGAATTTTCATGTTTCTGTCTGTCTAGACATTTTCTGCAAAACAAATAAAAGAGACTATGAAGTGCAAATTGGTGGTTGAAGGTCTTGAAAGGTCAGTATGAAAATCCTAAGGTGTAATTAGCACAAGGATGCTTTGTGTGAAGCTTAAAGATCAAATACATGTAAGTCTGAATTTTGACTGACAAAGGTGAAGATGTTGCACAGATGAAGAAAGAACAATAGTAAGGAGTGTTTTCTCTTCCAGCATTTAATAAATGGTTAGGAGTGCTTACAATGCACCAAACTTTATTAAAATGAGCAGTATCACTTTTCTAATTTTGTAAAAGGGAATGGTGCTGCTAGTTCACAGCTCAAAAGCTGAGTCATCAACAGCTGGAAGATTTCAAAGGAAAGAAGTGGTGCCTGCTAAATATTTGGATTAGAGGGACCGTTGGTGTCTTAATCTGTGTGTACTTTATGCAGAAAAGGCTCCCAAGAGCTTTTGTTGTGCGTGTAAAACTGCTGAAAATACTTTTATTTATATTTCATGCTACCTAGGCAAAATAGAGAAATAGCAGGTTTACCAGTTTTATGAGTTATAATTTCCGTATTTATAGATTAAACTCAATAAGTATTTATATTATCTACAGTAATTAATTTTGCATAGCATGATAAAATATTCACACTTGACAGTTTAACATCTTTTTTCTTATGACTAATTAGCAAAGCTACAATATTCACTTATTTCAGTTTTATGCAAGGAAGTGGCTTTATGGTAAAATTGTCATTTATCATTAATATGTGTAGTTGAGGAGGCTGTTTCTTCATTTTATAATCCTTTCAAACTACATATTGCATTATATTAATAACATTTTACACTGGTATTCTTGCAGCTCTTTTTGTACAGTTAGTAGGCATCCCACTCTGATCCTTGGCTCTCACTGAATGACGGTTGCTCTTACTGGAACTAATTTGGAGGGTTGAAGGGATCAGGAACCCTGCCATCATTTGTTTTACTATATTCAAGGATAAGTAAGTGAATAAAATATTGTACTCTGGTAGTTTTCAGTACAGACCCGTATGACAGTGACTTGTTCCTTGCTTCTGTCAAATTTTGGAAGTCTGTCTTTATCTACTTGAGTTCGTTAACTATAATGTTCATGTAGGCCAATAGTAGGAAATTTTTTGACTCTGTAATTTAATTGTCAGCTTTTTAGTTGCTTTATTTTGGGGTTTTTTTTCTCGCTCTCTTGTATAGAAAATACTAGAGTGTATTTGTTAAAGCGTTTGCGGAAGCTTTTTGATTTCCAGAGGGAAAAAGAACATAGAATCACAGAATCAACTAAATTAAATTTAAATTAAAATACTGTGGGAGTGCGACATTCATATTTACAATCTGCTGTCTTTAGAAAAGCTTCTCTTGGCCTTCAGTTTGGTTCCAGTGCATACAGCGAACCTCTTCATCACTGAGAGGAGGGGCCTCAGAGTATCAGAGACCTCCTCGGTAGGGTATGGTATTCCTCTGTATCTGCCTTTTCCTTTGTAGATGCCCTTTCACGAATATTCTTATATCCATAATTAGCTCAATAATAACAAAGTGGAGTCAAAAAGTAACATACTTGTTTTCCCATGCCATACAAAAGGAAAATACTCTTTTATTGCTTAGGGTCAGATTTCTTGGCCACACATGCTAAACAGCACTGGCCTGTGGGCTTTCTCTGTTCAACAGAAAGCCATTCTGTTTGTGATGGTGGTAGCAGTGAGATGTGGACTCATGGGAAATATACTACAGTGCTAATGGCTTATTGCAATCTTGTCAGAAAGATTAAATAATATTGGCAACAAAATTCATTCTTTTGGTTGTGCCTGTTTGAGCACTTATGAAATGAATCAATTTCCACTTTTTCTTATCATACATGTTTGCCCTTGTCTGAACAATCACTGCAAACCTCAGGCACAAGAGCTTAATTCTTTACTGATAGAAAACAGGAATGGTAACCTAGTAACCTTTGTCTCATTCAGAGGCTTAAAAATGAGGCTAAGTGGTTCTTTCATGCTGGTAGTGATTATAGTGTTTCAGCTTATTCTTTTTAAATTACATTTAACTCATTTGAAAAAAAAAAAAGTCAGAATTGATATAATGCAGTTTTCAAAAGGACTAACCCAAAGATCGGAGTTACTACAGCTAAATCATTCTCCTTTTTGCTTACTCCCCTCCTCCCTCAGTATGTAGTAGTATATACATCTAACATGTTGGCATTGTCATGAAAATAAAGTGTGTGCGTATGTTTTGTCTGTCCATCTTATTGCAAATGTGATAATGATGACAAAATCCAGCCAGTGAATGCTCTCATTTATACAGATACCTAGAGACAGAGAGCATGGCATAATGTTATTGCTACTTCCTCAGATATTTAATCCTTTCCCTTGTACAAGCAATTCATAGTATTTTGGGAACTCTTTTGCAGAGCTTGGAGTCTTAGCCAAATCTTGTTTAAGACAACAAGATGACTTTAATGGATTTCAATAACTACACAATCTTTCATCACTATTACATTTTGAAAGCGCTATGTAGCTTTTATTGCTAACAGAATTTTTCTTTTTTAAAAAAAAACCTAAGCTACAAATTCTGGCTGTTCCTACTCTACCAAAAATGCCAAAAAAAAAAAAAAAGGAGTCCTGTAGTAAGACAACGCTTTTACAAAATGCAATGAGAAAAGAAAAATGCATTTCAGTGTTCTTTTCTGAGAAAGCATCTGTTTCTAGGCAGAGAGATTAAAATCTTACAGCAGTCACCTACACATACCCATTTTGTTGTGTCATGTTGGAAGAGCCTGCTGAGACATGAGTGGAGCATGAGAACAGAAACACACATTTACATACTAGAGTTTAGTTTGGTTTTGCTTGGGTTTTTTTGCCTTTTTTTTTTGTTTGGTTGGTTGGTTGGTTGGTTGGTTTTTTGTAGTTTTTTTTTTTTTTTTTTTTTTTAGGAGGGAGTGGGGTTTTTTTGTTTGTTTTTTTTTTTCTTTTTTTTTTCTTTCACTTTGTCGGTTGCTTGTTAGGTATTGAATTGTCTTTTTAAATATTAAATGTGGCTTTTTTAATTTATATTACTAAATGCCTGAGCATCATGTAGTGATGAATTAATAGTATAAATAGAAGGATTAATATATTAAGGTATAGCAACTCATTATTTTCACTTTGTAGTTGGTGCCTGTTTTATTTATGAGTGAAGACCTACAAGTAGAGATAATGAGTTGCTTCCAAGCAGATAAATAGAAGAATCATTGCATAAATTTTAAAGAAAATATTGTTTCTTTAAGGCATAGTTGGCCACTCAAGGATTATCTATCTTATTTAGAAATGGTGAAAGATTACCTCTCCTTTCCCCCCTGCCCTGATGTTACTTATATTAGAATGTTACTTTTGTATGTGAAAGCACTGTAAGTTTAATAGATATCCGTTGCATTATATTTCTAAAAGTGATTAGAGAATTCTAAGGAAACTTCATAGCACAGTCAAAGTAATAATTCTAATTTATATGCATGCTTATAAACTTGCTGGGAAAAGTCTCTGCTTGTAGGTAATTTGCTTTTTTAGGCTTGAATGGATAATAGAAGCTGTTGTGAGAGTGAATAAAATAAGGCAAAGACTTCACTAGCATATTGAAGATAGGGAGCAAAAGTAGTTTGTCTACTGGAGGTCTTAAAGAGGATAACCATATGTGGAGAGTAGTAAGAATGCTAAGACCAGTAACCTGATCTTACTTGTGAGACAAGTAGTGTCATAAAACCTAGCAGAGCGTAAGTGCATGGACACTAGAAGCATTCAGTTTAAAGCAGTTTGATGTTTCATTTGTGAAGAGTACAATCCCTTAAGAATCTACTTGCCTTTTTCTCCTGCTAGAGCAAAAATGTGAAATTTTGATGAAACAATATTTTGGTAAAATAACCCAACATTGAACCATGGTAATGTGAATTACTGCAAGATGGACATAGTGATGTAACAGCATGCTACAGGATGAAGACTCAAATTTGTCTTCTTTTTATTATACAAGGCTAGTAATTTTTCCAGTAACTTTAGATTTTTACTGATCATATACCTGGTTTGCTTATTTCTTTTACAGCCTAGTCAATAGTAAAGGAAAATAGATGATAACTATTAGGCAGCCTGTGTGTCCTTAAAAAAAGCAAACAAACAAAAAACCAAACAACAAAAGAAAACCACCACACCAAAAACACAAGCATAAACCTCTAAAAATTGTAGGTTTCTTTTTTTTACTAGAAATTGTTTTGTGATTCTTCAGTAGAGATTAAACATTTAACTTCACTGTAGATTTAATATCATCCTGTGCATTAAAAATACTTCTGGAATTAAGACCTGTTATAAATTTGAATAAGTGAACCAGCAGCCTTACTTTCAGGCGCTGCAGATCTCTGAGTCCAAAACAAGTCCTGGCAAATGGCTGGGAAACATGCACAGTTGAAGGTGTTTTGCTGGTGGTTGAGTGTTTTGTTAATTTGTGTTTAATGATTATACCATTCTGGGTAAGTATTACTGACTTTACTTGTTACTAGGAAACTGGCACAATGGCAGTGATTAATATATTTTGTGTAACTATAATTTCTGTTTGGGTCTAGGAAAAGGAAGTATAAAGTGATCTTTTATGGGAGGTACCACTTCCAAATATCAGAAATTATTTTGAGGAAGGTATTGAAGATTTTTTTTGTTTGTTTTTCCTTTTGTGTTTGAATCATATTCAGAGGGATGATATTCGCTAGATTTAAGGAAGCACAAAACCGTTTTTTTTTTCCACAAGTACATGTAGTGGAACTATAGGTTTTACTTTTTACTAATACACTGAATCTACTGGACTAAATGGAAATGCAGCAATGACTTATTGGCCATTAACTAAAGAATATTAGATATATATGACAAATGTATGCTAAATTGTCCTGGCTTTCAAAACATAATTTTTGAGTGGCATCACTTTGACTGTCCCACAAGCATAGCTGCTCTCTGTCTTTTGCTCTCTACATTTCCAACATTTGGGTGACAATGAACAACCAAACACTTATTAATGATCTATTTTAAGTTAATTGTGCACTCCAATGGATGTGATTGATAAAGAAGTTTTGTATGCGTATATGGAACAGCTGCTGAAGTGGATTTCTTTGGTATTAACAGAGACAAACAAGTATGAGTAATCTGCTGAAGGTATAGAACCCCTGACTGGGTGCAGAGGTATGCATACTGTATGAAGTGACATGGCTACTGTCATCAGAAATAGGATCAGGTAATCACAGATATTTTAAAGTCCAAAATAGAAAATATTTAATTACACATGCAAATTTCTATAAACTGCTTTGTTGAAAAAAATCTTTATAAGGGATAGATGTCAATAATAGCAATATTGGCAACACAGATCTAACTCTGTGCTTGTAGGTGAATTTTCTCTGAAACAGCAAGCTAATACTTGACTGTACTTGGTCAATGGTGAAATTACTGCTGAACCAGTTGTTTTTTAATGTAGCCCTTTATACCTGCCTTAAACTTGCATTGGAATAACTTCCAGTTTTTCTAATTATCTGAACTTTCTTCATTTCAGAAGAGTGGTTCACCTTGGACCTAGGAACTAATAGTTTTTATCAGGGATCAAATTAAAGTATTTTGTCAGATAGCCTGCTTGCGGTAGAAGCAGAAGATCTTTTGGGATGAGTAAGATGAAGTGTCTATCTAACCTACTTTATTGGCAGAAGTCACCTGACTTCAGGCATATGCAGCTCTTGCAACGCTTCCAAACCTTAATTATTTCCCTTTGTGTGAGCATGGTATATTAAAGCAATGTGGCTTTAGTATTTACAGATGTTGATGCCACATAAAATTTTACACTTAACTACTTTACATAACCTCTATCATTTGAAGTTCAACTGTGCAGTCAGCAGATCCAGTAGATTATTAAAAAGAACACTGATAAAACTTCTTCGTATGGAGTAAGTTCAGTATGCTGTGCATTCAGAAAGCATATTGTGACAAGCAGGGGGACTATAAATTTAGAATAAGCCATTTGTACATGTTAGTAATTCATTTGGAAAACATTTATGGCCACTTCCTCAGACAGTTTTTGTTCCCAGGGTCCCTTGTCTTTTTGCATTGCATAAAGTTGTTCCACCCTGTGGTCAGGGCACATCTGTAGTCCCCTTGCCTTTAGCTGGGGGAACCTGTCTTCTCTAGCTATTGTACAGTTACAGTTAGGATCTGTCCCTCTGTGTGTTGGGGTGAAGGAAAGATCAGAGAGATCTCACTGCCTGTGGCATTTTTTTCTATTAAAGAAAAAAAAATACAGAGTGCAGAGGTGGTTTTCCCCTTTTAGTTTCTGCTTAGAATGTGCTATGTCTAAAATAGGCAAATAACTGCCTATCATTAATCATTAATAGGCTAGTAGCAAAACACAGGATCAACTTAATCCTTTTGGACATTGATGAGTGCACACTGCCACTTTAAATAATGGCATAAAAGGCATCATTGCTACCCAGTATGGATTTACCATAGTAAATGAGTTTTGAGTTACTGTGTATATTTTGCACTCCATACCCTGTTATCAATAATAGTCCTCAGGCCTCACAAAGGGCAACACAAGCAGGAAAAGAATAATTGCCATTCTACATGGAGCCAGTTTATTGATGAGGTGGACAGAAATAATATTTTTAGCCTGCTGGGTGTCCATCTGTAAGCAGTTTCCTGGAGCTGCCACTTCTCCTTTCTCTGGAAACTGTTATGGCTTTGTCTGCCCAAGGAAAATAATGAGATCCATCTATCAAACAGGGAACAAACAATAAACTCTATACCTTCCAATTAATTTGTTTTTCACTTCTGTTTACTAATATGTATGCAGTTAACTATCCATCATATTATATGCATGTAAAGAAGTACATTTTTCAAAAGGTTGAATCTATTAACCCTTTTGCTAGCAAAATATATCTGCATGCCCTCCAGCTAAACAGGAGACTTGGAAAAAATCAATCCTTTTGAAGTGCCAGAACCTAACAACATAGTAGGCTGTAAAATCATACCAACCAATCTTAAGTCTATATCCTCTGCTATGTTAATAACTTAAAGTCCAAAACCAAAAAAACCCCAGGCAGCTTTTCATGGAAACAATGCATTTCTGTCTGGCCCAAAATCTACTGAGTTATTTCAGGATGTACTATGTCTGCATTAAATGTAGAGATCCCTCAGAAAATGTGTTGAACAGGTACTTGAAGCCAGAGTAGCTTCTCATCACATTATGATAATATACTTCTGTACTTCTGTCTCAGGTGATTTTTCAATGTTCTTGCACAGGGATTCTCAAAGAATGTGGGACTGGCTGTATTAGGTGCTGACAAAGCTGTATAATCCTTTTGGACATTGTTATGATAATTTGAAAGGCCGGGATTTTTTGTTTGGTTGTTTTCTTTGGGTGGGTTTGTTTTGTTTTTTTGGTGTTTTGTTTTCTTTTCCGAGCACTGTCAGTTAGGGGGTTTTGCAGCGTTGCATCTACAGTCTTGCCATTTTCCTAATTAAGAAGCACTTGAAACCAGGTATTAATCATTTATGTAAACAGGTTTGTGTGCCATTTCCATGTGTAAAACATGAGTTCCATTTTTCAGGACACAGATGGCATATGAGAAAAAACTAAAAGCCAGCTAGACAGAAACATTCAAAATCTGGCTGTCTACCACTGTACACACACACACAAATAAAACAAGCAACTGAGGAAATCAGCTCCTAGGAGTCAATTTGTTCCTAACATTTCATTAGCTTTTAGTGCCTAAAAGTCTTGAACACTGAAGATGGTTCAGAATAGCATAGCCAGCCTTCTCAGGTATGTCTGGGGAAATGCCTAGTGCTAGAAAAAGAGTGATGCTTTAGATCTTGGGAAATCTGACTGGCTGACTGTGAATAATGTTGTATGAATGGCTCATGCACTGTGTCATTGCCTTTAGTCCCTCTGGAATACAGTAAAATTCCACTGGGGAAGAGCTTGCTTGCTTTTTAAAAGGGAGAGGTATCTGTTCTGAAGGAAAAGGTTAAAAGGCTTCAGAACTGGAGTGTGACGAAAGGAAAACAAGATGAGAAAGAGAGAAAACTAAGAAGAAAATGCCTTCCTTTGTATTTCTTTCTAAATCAAATTAATTTCTAGATGTTGTAAGTTAAACATTTGGTAGATGACATTTCATGCAGATGAAGCGATGTTTTCCCAATTACAGTTGTATATACAATATCCAACACGCAGTCAGCATTTTGACTAGTATTTTTTTAGCAAGCTGCTCTGAGCTCAACCACAAATATGGCGTAGGGAGAAGTCTGTGCTTTCTGAGTAACTGTGAATTAGAGAGGCAGATGTATAACCTGGGAAGACTTCCAGATCCATCTTTCTTAAAAATGGATGTGTTCAGCATTGGCTACACTGATCAGGATTATTCTTCATGCCACAAGACATCAGCAGCATGACGATCATTCAGAAATAAGCCCAGGTTCACTAACAGATCATGTGTGTGCTTGATGCTAGCCTCAGCCATAGGAATTGGTAAGTCTTAAGGGAAGGAATGGCTCATCTGGTGCCTTCCTGTTATTTCTGTCTTGATATTGTGCAGGCAAATACTGATTAACATGAATTGGCACAGCTCCATTCAGTTTAATGCTTAGCTAATAAGCTACATTAAAAAAACCCAACCAAACAAACAAAGAAAACCCACTAAAACCCCCCAGAAAACACCAAACAAAAAACCAGCAAAAAAAACCCAACAAAAAACCCCCAACCAAACAAAAAAAACCAAACCAAACAACAAACTGAAACACCCCAGCACAGCACATTTATTAATCATTATTTTCTTATTAAGCATCTGAAATGATGAAAAGTCTCCTGAACTTCCCTGCCCTTTTGGCTTTTGCCCTCCCATCTAGTTATATGATTGTGATTTTGACTTCTGTCCTTTACTGCTTAGGCATTGTTAATTGTTGCTACACTGCCTTTCTTTCTGAAGCAGCAACAACTACGTATATAAAGCTGATATGTAACCCAGGACCCTAGTGTAGTAGTTCATTTAGACTGAATTTCAACACAATTCCTTTAAAAGCCATCCGTACAAAGTACTTCCAGTAGGATCACGCTTATTCCAGCTGGGCTGGAATTATTTGATAATGTTGACATATACAAACGCATCACTATCTCCTCTTATGTATATTGCCTTGTACCCGTACTAGTGGGAACTTTAACATTGATTGCTTTTGTTTTAGTAATAGCTCCCTGGATAAAGGTTACTAATAATGCAAAGTGCATAATTAGACTGACAAAAGGCTGTTAAGCTCAACAAGACTGCTGTGGAAGGGTGTGTTTTCAAGCAATGACTTTGGAGCTTCCAGGTGCTCCAGTCCTAATGTTTCAGTATCAGATGGAGTTCTGAATTTACTTGTGTAAATTTTACTTAAAGTGTGAGTTCTCATGAAATGAAGGCTAGAAACTAAATGCTGATGAGACCCAATTGCCCATTTAGGGGCCTACAACTGAATTGGGTAAAACTTCTTGAAAATCTTTTTCAAAAGGGAAGGATTTCAAGAGCTGATTGCCATCTGAAATAACTCTGAAGAACTTTACTGAATTCTACAGAAGATAAATGAATTTATACTTTCCTAGAGTATGGCCAACATTTTGTAAAGGCTTGGAATATGACATGATGAAATGAAAAGAATTTGACTTAAGATACTTCTCTAAGGTCAATCTGTTTCATATGGTCAGACTCGTTTGAGCCAAAGTGTTTAACAGTCTGATTCTCTCACTATTTATAGTTCACTTTAAATCATAGGCTATCAAGTAATGACACGCAGTTTTTCCTGAGTTACTCCTAACTGACTTTGGTTGCCAAGATCTTAAAGGTTTTTTGGTGCTTGATGGAATTTTACTCATGATGTTTTATATCCAGGGGGCTGACTAAATTTATTCATCTACTGTCAAGATGCAAGATAGGTAACACTAGATACATGTTTTCATAAAGAAAAGAATAGTATAGGGTCTTTTTTTTAATTCAAGGTAATTTAAAGAGACAGTGCTGAATAGGGCGGAAGTGCTGCGCTGCTGCCTAGATACAGTATGTAAAAAGCACAATGTTTGTGTAAGGGTTGTCTGAGAGGGTGAAATGCATTAGCCTGAGTAATGTAGGCTCATTTCTGCAAGATTATTAAGGTAAAGGCTTTGCAGAGATTTTTAGTATGCATCACATACTGTCCAAAAGAAGGCTTACTGTGATAGACTGGAATAGCTTAGTTTCTCCAGGTACTGTAATATGTAGTCTTTCTTTTGTTTGTTTGTTGTTTGTTTGTTTGCTTTTCCCCAGGTACTTCAAATATTTCATAATTGAATAATGACTGATAAACTTATGTGAGTAAATGTGTAAAAGGCAGGTTTCCAAGCAGAAAGCAGACCCTTCAAGCTCTGTAGGAGATAAGGCACCTGGCCTAAATCCATTAAAACAATTATGTGTGCAGCTTTAAACACCTAAATGGTCCCATCATCTCACATTTTAGGTATCAAATGACTTGCATCAGGGGGTTGGTGCTTGAGTGCTAAAGTTTATTAACATGCTTAAGTTGTTTGCTAGGTTGGGATAGTTTTAAGGAACTATACACCAATAAGTGTTTTCCTTTGGGAGAGAGTTTTGCCCTGTGGGAGGGCACATCTTGAATGACTCTGTCTCCAGAATGAAGTAGAAACTTTCTGTGAATGCTACAGCAAGAATTTCTGTGGGAAAAACAGATCAAAAATTGGAAAAATGGATTCACCTGCTGTTTCTTATTTTAGTTTGATCCTTGTATGATTTTAATTAGCTGTTCTAAAGGATACCTGAAAAATGTGATATGAACTTTAAGCAGTGCCTATCCACTGCTGCATGATTAATACATTTCTGAATTAAAAAATTAGACGTGGTGCCTAGTGTGTGATGGACTATACGTTTTCAAGAGAGAGAGTGCCTTTGAATGCTAAAAATGTGAAAAAGCATAATTTTTAATGAAGATTGTTCAGATCTGTTTCAGATAATATCATGGTATATTAAGAAAGAAATGTAAGTACAGCCATCTTGAGTTCCTCTTTTCAGGTTTGTTTCTTCAAAATTAATCTACTGGAGAAATAATTTAATTAAAAAAATAGATTGTTCTATGAAAATGGAATCTGGTTCCAATATTCTTTTTACTAATTGCAATGTTTCACTTAGTGGGGACTGTCAGGAGACACTGTACAGCTTTGGCCCATAGCATATTGGCAGGAAACTGAGGAATCCAGCAAATAACAAAATAATCAGTTGAAAAGTTTTGGACAGTTAAGAAAAGCTTTTGGCATTTTGAAAGAAGGTGTAGGTCTAGAGAAAGTATGACTGTTAGGAGATTGGAACCAGGAGTTCAGGCATGCGATAAGATGGCGCAGGCAGGCGTTGCAAGATGGAAGAAAAATCATCAAATGAAGAGGAAGTGCCCTGTCTTTGTATTCTTTTATAACATTTTGACTTTCCATGTAGGTTGATACAGATATTTCTGGAAAATTAAATCCAAATTAGACAGTACTTTTAAAGATAGCCCCCCCTTACTTTAAGCCTAATACCCTGGTACTATGTATATGACTTCCATTATTGGTTTAAGTGTTGTTACAATCCTGCATAACTATACTTCTGTTTTCACATCTTAAATATTTTTTCAAACCAAAAAGAAAATCATAATGTGTGAGTGTTCACAAAAAGAACTGCGTAGCTATGGTTAGAGAACTGGAAATTCACAACTTTTCTAATTCAGCTTTGTCATGCAGACAAATAATGGTTAACTTTGTGGTAGATACTAAAATGACATGGTGGGACAGGTTTTGTAGCTGCAATTTCAGCACTGTTTAAGCAGTAGAGGTTATTTTCAAATCAGTCAAAACTGATACAGAATGGTTAGCTCATTCTAAGTATAAGTCACAGGAGAAATGATCTTGAACAGACAAAGGGAAGAGGGCATAAGCACACAGAGAAAAGAACGTTTGTTTCTTAAAGGACTGTAGAAGCAGGAAGGCAAGAAGTGCTGGCCACCAGCCCAGCAGTGCTCTTACTTTTTCTTACTTGCTCATTATACTTCAGAGTAGACAAATTGTTGATCTGGCTCTGCCTTCACCACAGGGGATGGTGAAGACTGATATGCTTGCTTTTAGGCGTGTTGGCTAGCAGAAGTGAAGTACAAGCACACTGAAGTTTTAAAAAGAGATGATGTTAAACAGTTCCGTTTCAGATTGCAACTTACTGGTGATGATTCACCAGTTTTTCAAAGGATTTGGTCTCAAGGAATGAAGTCAGAAAGATGCTATAAAAATCAACCCCTGATGACAGTCTTCTGCCTTGCTTAAATGTTCAGAAGATGCCACATCCTTACTTCAGTATTTCTGAAAGTGTTGGGGGGTAGGAGGTAACCCAAACATGATTTCAACAGGAGAGGAGTTAAGTTCTTTACTAGTGGAACTATGATGTATAAAACTTAGACTGTTTGGTTTAATTTAGGGCAAGTATATATATCTGAGGTACACTAAAAAAAAATTGTGAAGTGAGTATGATCAGTCCTCACTGCAGTAATTTCTGGCAAGGAGAACAGAAGTAAAATGATCCTGTGCTGAAAGCTACAAACACAAATGCACAACTTCTTGTTGAGGAAAATCAGGTCTAGTTTCTGCAGCTGTTGTGTGCAGATGTTAAAATTAAACAGTGCTTGTTTTACATGCATACTATTTCTGTTCTTGAAAGAATTTAGAAATCAAATTTTTCCTTTGGAGGTGTTAAGCTTACCTGCTTGGTTAATAGAAGCCAATGCCCCAGTTATTCCTACGAGGAGTTGGGCTCCTGCTGTTGACTTCTTGAGGTAATTAGTTTCTCTTGTTTACATCTGAAACCACAGACACATAAATGAATTTATCCTTGCAACATCCCTACTGAGATCTGATGATCTAGACCTGAGCTTACCCCCAAATCATCGTATATGTTGATCTGCAGGATCCCCAGGAGACTAATCCTCCCTTCCTGCCCAGAGGAACCATACTGCTTTTCTTGTCTGTCAGGTTTTATGCATGAGAAAGAAGGTGAATTTTAGCCGTAGGTTTTGCCTTTTTACCTTTAAGAAAACAAGATGAAAACTTGAGAATATTTTAAAGTCATCCTTGTATCGTTTTTCTGAGGTATATTCTTCCTGTACAAAGTAAGTTGTAATAAAAATTTCAGTTTGAAAGAATACTATAGATGTGAAACAGTGCCAGTAATTTCAGTGTTGTATAATAGGGTTTTGGAAAATGAAATAAGATACTCAAAACAATTAAAAAACATCAGATTTCCATTCTAGATGCTGAATGTGATTAGAAACTGTAGATGAATAATGCTTTATTCCAGCTGTTCTGGGAACAGGTTTTCATGCACCAGAGCCATGCTAAGCATAGCTGTACTTCTGTTTATTTGCACAGCATATCAAAATACCGTTTTGATTAATGGGCTTCACTCTGTTAGAGAATTGCAGAGTTATAAACTATGGGTCTCTTTGTAATAACAGAGAAGACTAAATCTGTGATGTATGGTAAAAGTTGCCGAGATTCTGTTTAAATCAGAAAGTCTTTGGGTAAAATTCATATTTAAGGTTCTATTTAGGAGTAATGTTCTGAGGTACATTTTGATTCTTTGTTTAATGGAATAGGCAGTTTTTATGAATGTAGTCTGCAGTAGTAATTGCAATAGGAGCTGAAGTTTATTGCTTCTCAATTCTCCAGCATAGGGTGTTTTCACTCATTTCAAAGTTGGGGGATTTTCATGTCTGTTCTAAACCCTACAAAAAGAAAAAAGAAAATCCTCTGGCAGTTTTCTTCATAGTGAAGACCCTCTGGCTTTGCTGGCAGTACCCTGAAGAAGTTGTTTGTTTATTAGGCAAGTGAGCAATGTAGCAGTCTTATAACAACAAATCATGGACAAGCTCCTGGCATTGCCTGAGACCTGATTCTAGTGCTAATCTTATGGGAACCCTTTTCACTTAATCAGTAGCCACACCCTAGTGATTAATTCATCGTAATTCTTTGTGGTGTTTTCTTTCCTGTTATGCGATTATGTGATACTTAATAAAAAACCTATGTTGCTATTTAAATTAGTGCTGTCAATTTGGAGATGGGAATTAAAGGTCTTCCAAAGAACTTTTCCCCATGTACTTTTTATTCATGTTAACTGTGTAAAAGAGCTTTTGTGCGATGTGCTTCTAGGGCTTTAATCATTCATGTGCTTGCTTGGAAGCAGCAGCCTCTCAGTTGAATCATGTATTATCCAAGTGACATTAAGTAATTTCCATGTTAACATTTCCATTTGCTTAAAGTAGTTTTATGAATGACTTGTGTTAATTCTCCCCTGCCCCATTCTTTCTCTTCTCCCATTCCTTCCTTTCTTTATGCACAGGGATTAGCTGAGAGCCTGCCTCCTAAGACACTGCTTGTGCTGCTCTAGAAATAAAGCTGGGGCTTCCCTTGTCATCTAAGCTAAAGTTTTATGTCATTAATCGCTTCTGCTCAGAGGTAGATGCAGTGAGCAGAAAATTCTGGTGTGCTTGGGATATCTTCATCCCTTAACGCTTTGTGCTAGCTCTTAATTCTCCATTAGGGTGTTCCATTTGTCATCTCTTGCATCACTTCAAATGGGAAAGCTATACCATCCAAAGCGGGGAAAGTCTTCTAGTTGTGTGAAGTCATAGAAGAAAACAACTAAAGCTTACCTAGTCAATAATTCTGACCCTGGAAAGCATTATATCTACATCCCTCATACTTGCAAGATCTTGAAAGCTGCTGCTGCTGAAGACTACATAACATTTGCAGGCAATTTGTTACAGTACTTCAGCATATTTGTCAGTAGGGCATGCACCTGTATATGTGTGTATGATCATACATCCAGGGAAACTGAAACTCCCATGCAGCAATTAAAGGCCCCCACGCTACTTGTCCTATCCACTGCGTACTCAGAGAATAATTCATTCCCTCACTTGCAGCAACCTTTTACATGTTTGAATCTGTTGTTATATCTCCAGCTGATGTTTTATGAAATGGCCAGCCCCTCTTCTTTGTATCATTTCATCACAAAGATAGAACTACCAAAGTATAACAGAATTTTCGGTTTCAAATTCTTTGTTGGGTTTTTTGGGATGGTGTGCTCTTTTTTTTTTTTTTTTTTTTTTAAATTATTTTGACTTAAAAAAAAAAAATCTGACCTTGAAAGAGTGCTTTCTATTTTTTTTTCCCTCATCCCTTCTGGTCTATATTTTGTTTGTGCTATGATCATTACTCTCTGCAGCTTTGGGACCTGTTTTTAATTAGGTACTGCTTCATCTAGGGTGCAAGGTCCTGCACCTGGCTCAGAGCTGTCCCAGGCACAAGTTCAGCCTGGGCAGAGGCTGGACCTGAGGAGAAAGACTTGGTGGTGTTGATTGACAAGAAGCTCAACATGAGCTGACAGTGTGTGCTTGCAGCCCAGAAAGCCAACCAAATGCTGGGCTACATCAAAAGGAGAGTGACCTGCAGATCAGAGGAGGTGGTTCTCCCCATCTGTTCTGCTGTCATGAGACCGCACCTGGAATACTGCATTTAGGTCTGGGGCCCCTAGTAGAAGAAGGATGTGGACCTGTTGGAGTGAGCCCAGACAAGGGCCATAAAGATGATCAGAGGGCTGGAACACCTTTGCTATGGAGACTGGCTGAGAGAGTTGGGCTTATTCACCCTGGAGAAGAGAAGGCTCTGGAGACACCTTATTGTATACTTCCAGTGCCTAAAGAGGACCTACAGGAAATCTGGAAAGGGGTTTTCGTAAAGAGAGTAGTGACAAGGCAAGGGGGAGTGGCTTTAAGCTGACAGAGGGGGTATTTAAATTAGGCATTAGGAAAAAATTCTTTACTGTGAGGGTGGTGAGACACTGGAACAGGTTGCTCAGAGAAGCTGCTGCTGCTCCATCCCTGAAAGTGTTTAAGGTCATGTTGTTAAAGATTCATGGGCCTTTGAGCAACCTGGTATAGTAGAAGGTGTCCCTGCCTGTGGCAGGTGGGTTGGAACTATGTGATCTTTATGGTCTTTTCCAACCCAAATCATTCTGTGATATGTTGTGTTTTTGTGGACAGACACCAAAATGGAGGCTTATGCTTTTAATTCCTGTGCAATAATACAGCTCTGCTATGAAACAAGGTGATTAGGTGTTGATTATATAGTCTCAGGTACATCTTCGCATTCTGAATTATTTTATTACTGTTTTTCTAAAAGCATGATACCATATAGTAATTTCGTATAAAACATCAAGCTAATTGTAAAATTTGACTTTAGAAGTAAGAATATGCAAGTTAATCTGATCGAAGCTCTTTTCAAAGATATTATACTTGATGTGGCTATTGTAATTACTTGCAAAATTTGGAATTTTAGCAAGGAGTAAATTCATGTGTCTTGGGATTTATTTATACATACGTATAATACAGTGTATATTTCTTCATTTTCATATTGAGTTGGACTTTTGAGTTTGCAGTGAGGGAGGCATAATCTATTCACTCCTGTCCTGGGTTCAGCAGTAGCAGTCATTTTTCTCCTTCTTAGTAGCTGGTGCAGTGCTGTGTTTTTGACTTTCA
>WYDI02010922.1:0-10088 GCA_009867235.2 Psittacus erithacus | reverse complement strand
GCGGCGGGCCCGGCGGCGGGGGAGGCCGGGAGCCGGCGGGGAGCGGCCAGGGGGCGGCGGCGCGGTGACCGCCTGGGCCGGGCGAGCCGCGGCGGAGGATGGGCAACGCGCAGCGGAAGGCGCCGCGCAGCCAGCGGCGGGGCAGGATGCGCTCGGCAACAGGTACCGGGGACGGGACGGGGCGGGACCGGACCCGCGCCCCGCGCTGCCCCCCGGCCCCGCGGGCGGGCTCGGGGCCGCTGCAGCAGCAGGGGAGGGGGTGCTAGGCCTCTGCCGCGGGATCCCCCGCTCCGGTCCTCGGCCCCTCGGGGTCGCTTGGAGGACACCGGGAGAGGTCACCTCCAACGGAGCTTGGCCTCTCTGGCTGCCACGGCGAGCGGAGGGACGTGGGGGAGCCCTGCACGGGCCTGCAGGGTGTGGAGCAGGTGGTGACCCACAGTCCAGGGTGCGGGGAGCCAGCCCTGAGCAGCGGGGAGTCAGCCCCAGCAGAGGGGAGCCATCTCCAATGATGGGGAGCAGTTCCCAAGCAGTGGGGAGCCAGTTTTATTGATGGGGAGCCAGCTCCAGCTATGGGGACCCAGCCCTGAGCCGTGGGCAGCCAGCTGTAAGCATCGGGATGCCAGCTGCAGCTATGGGGAGCCAGCCCCAGACAGCATGGAGCCAGCCCCAAGGTGCAGGGAGCAAGCCAGGGCAGCGGGGAGGCAGCTCCATCCATGGGGAGCCAGCCCACGGTAGAGGGGAGGCAGCTCTGAGCAGTGGGGAGCCAGCTCCAGTGATGGGGAGCAATCTCCAGGCAGCGGGGAGCCAGCTCGTGCCACAGGGAACCAGCTCCAGTGCTGGAGAGCCAGTGCAGGCAGTGGGGCACCAGCCGCTGGGCAGCAGAAGCCAGCCCTAGAGCTGGGTCCTGTCTGAGCAGGAAGCCCACACCTGCAGAGCTCCCTGCACCCCAGCTCCCTTCCCACCAGTGGTGAGGGCAGTGGGTGCCTGAGGGGCTTCATGCCACACATGATGTGAGGAAGGCAGAAAGCCCTGTGATCTTTGGGGGCAGCAGGGGCCTCGCTTGGGGCCACAAGCGGGCAGCCGAGGGCCAGTGCCCTCTGGAAGTGCTGGGTTGGACAAGCAGGACCTGTTCGGTCACTGTGCTGTCCCCACCTGGCTGGCCCAGGCAGTTCAGCAGCCCTGGCCAGACACCCAGTGCTCCGGCTCTCATCCCGACCCAGCCCAGCTCCCGGGAATGCCGGAGGAGCAGGAGGTTGGAGCTGGCCAGGGCTCACGGCCATGGCTCCCGCTGCCCCGTGCCTGGCTGCTGGCTCCAGAGCCAGGACGCAGCAGAGCGGAAGCTGCACACAGCCCTGGGAGAGACCTGGAGAACATCGTTCAGAAGCTGCAAGAAAATGGGGACTGCTTGTCACAGCCCGAGTGACTGTCACAGCTTAATAATTAGCGGGCAGAGGGGGTGGAGGTACAGCCTGTCTCTGTCTCATTCTGCAGGTGCCGTTGTAGCGATTGCTGCAGAGGGCTGGAGCGGGTCAACAGACCCCCAGGTTGTCCGGGGGATCAGGAGGGATGCTGACCTGGTGGGTGCTCAGGGATGAAGGATGCTGGTACCCAGCACACCACCCCCATCTCGTGGGGGACAGGAGGCTGGGCAGTGGCTAGGTGCAGGACTCAGGCTGTGGATGCTGGCCTGCTCCTGGCCTGCATCTCCCACCCTTGTCACGGCTCAGATCTGCTAATCGCACCTCTGCATCGTTAGAGGGATTCATGGGAGCTGCAAGTCGCCTTCCCAGCACTGGCGGGAAGGGCTTTCAGGGGCTGCAAGGCCAGGCTTTGTGCTGGAGCCAGTTCATCTCTGTCCTTGGATGCAGGGTGCATCTCCCCACCAGCCTGGAGATCTCCAGGGATCTTCCTCCGAATGCCTGGCTCCCCTGGGAGAGACAGAGCTGCTGCGAGCAGGGACGAACAGGGTTTTGCACTGGACAGCCCGAACTTACCTTGGGCATGAAGCTGAGCGGATACTTGGGTGCTCCCAGGCAGTTTGGGCTTGGGGCTGCAGGGACCTCGATGGCTTGGGCATTCCTGAGCGGCTACATGCAGGCTTCCTCATGAAGAGATGGCGGCGGCAGGTCCAGGCTGGAGCTTATCTGCCGAGGGAGGGAGCTGACATTGATAAGAAGCAGTCCTGCGGTGGGTCTGGTGGCTGGTAGGATGAGAAGGGCTTGGACATGCGGTACCAGGAGGTACCTTGGCTCATCATGGGCAGGATCATTCTGCCCATGCCCAGGGTTCTGCACAGAGGAGTCTTTATGCTGGTCATTAGAATCCAGTCTTCCTCATAGCCCATTGGGCTGGGAAAGGCTGCATGATGCTAGGTCAGAACCTGAGCTCTGCTTAGCTGGTGCATATCAGCCCCATGCAAGTGCTGCCTGGGTTGCCAGGGGGAAACGAGCGCTGCTGGTATCCATCATCCTTCACCCATCCATCACTGGGGTCTGCAGCATGCTGGGTGCCTGGCACGGGAGGCAGCAGCTCCCTGTGCTGCCCAGTGGCCCAAAAACCACATCCTGAAGCAAGCCATGGCTCAGGGCTGAGTCCTGGCTCCCAGGGACCTCCGTCCTCAGGGAAAAGCCAGCTCAGTTTCACAGACCCCTGGGGTGCTGGGAGAGTGGTCCCTGAGGAGCCTTCTCTCGAGGCTTGTGAGTGAGCTGGAGCAAGAGGAAGCTCTGGAGGCTCCAGCAGCTTTCAGGGCACAGGCAGGAGGATTCAGAAGGGCGCCCACTTTCCTTAGCTGATGAGTGTTGGTGGCAGCGGCAGCAGCAGGCTCCAGGCACTGGTTTCCAGGAGGATGCTGATGGCTGCTGTGGCTGTGCTGGGGGGGTTTCAGCAGGGCCACCCCCGGCAGGAGGGGCAGACAGAGGACAGGCTGCGCAAATCCACGGCCCCTCTGCCACCAATCTGCCGGCCATGGCGGGGAAGGAAGAGGGGCCGGGGCTGGGACAATGGGCTGGACGCTGACTCAAACAGCCAGTTCCTGGTTGCTTCCTTTCCTGGGCTGGGCTGGAGCGGGAGCGGGCGGGAAGGAGGACGAAGCCCACAGCTCTCAGCCGGGTTTGGAAGCAAGACCTACAGGGGCAGGAGTGAGCCGCTTCCCACTGCACCCGCAGCCATGGCCAAGGTGGAATGGCTCCTGGCACCCTGGCACCGGGGAGGTAATGCAGGCAGCGCGGGCAGGGGTGGGCAGTGGGACACCATCCTCCCCAGGAGCGGGCAGTGGGGATCTGCAGGGCAGGACCCGGGTTGGGGTGGGCTGTCAGGCAGGGGCCAGAGGCCATGCAATAGCCACAAAGTCAGTGCTGCCTGTCAGCGCAGCTCCTGTCCCACCTTTCCCAGCCTGGCCTAGACCGTGGGATGTCCCTTTCCCTCTTAAGCCCTTGCCACCATTGCCCAGCCCATTGGGGTGTCCTTGCTCTGACAAAGCAAGAGAAGCACAGATACCCCCTGACCACTCGTCCCACCATGAGAATGGATCCTGCCCATCCATTCCAGTGGCGCTGAGCCCTTCCAGCAGCTCTTCCTTGCTGGTGACGGCAGGATTGGAGACTGCAGGGCCGTGGGTTGACACGAGCGTCGCAGCCAGCCGGGGCTCCGGCCGGGGCTGATTCCAAGTCTTGGGCCCCTTTGTCCCAGGGCCTGGCCGCGTTCCCCTCTCAGGCAACTTCCTCGCATTGTCCTGGCCCTGCAGAGTGTAAAACCAGCCGGGCACAGGGGAAACGGCGCTTTCCTGGAAGCACCCCTGCCCGGAGAGGGGCTGCAGCCTCCCAGCATGGGCAGCCTGTGCCTGCAAATGCCGTGATCCCTGCCCAGGCACTCCGAGCATCTTGGCCAGGTTGGGCACAGCACCATGGGACAGCCAGCAGGCAGCAGCCTTGGCTGTGCTGTGCCCGGGGTGCCCATGGCTGCGGTGCGGGGCAATGAGGTGCCGGGGTGCTGGGGCTGGCAGGTTCCCATGCCACATTTCCTGAGGCTCTAGGGAAAGGCTCGTGCCTGGTTTTGGACTGGGAAACACGTGAGAGCAAGGGTTGGGATACAGGAGGAAGCGAGGCTGACAGAAGCCACGGTGGAGCTGGGAGCTGGGCTGACCCTTCTGCCCATGCCTGGTGGGTCGCTGCAGGGACCTGGGTCCCACCAGCAGGCTCCTGGATGACAAAGGTGGGGTGATGGGAGCATCTGAGGAGCCTAGAGCAGCACTGGAGCTGCAGCTCCATCCCTGTGCACGGTGGCTTTTGTCCTCTTGGCAGGCAGCCATGTGAGTTCATCCTGGCTGCCATGGTACCCAGCCAAGCCCTGGTGCCAACGTGGCCACGGGCGCTTCCCATCCCTGCAGCACAGGCAGATGATGCTCAGGGCTCCTCCTGTGCCACTTGCTGGCCAAGTCCTCCCTGTGGCACACGCAGCTCTCTCCCTGCCAAAACTCCTTGACAGGGTCCCAACTCATGTCCCCTCTGCCCCTGCCCTACACAAGGCATGAGGTGAAAGTGATGGATCACTTGGGATCTGGCTGGAGAAAGAGGATTGTCATCTGGTTTGCCAGATCTCATCACGGTGTCAGGCAGGCAGAGTGCCTCAGTGCGCTGTTAACTCTGGGCCCTACTGATAGGCACTGATGTTATTGACTGTTTTGCTGCCAGTAGTTTCAGTAGAAGCCTTTCATATAATCTCCCCACCAGCTGAGTGACCCTCACAGATGCTGAACCCACCACCCCTGCCAGCAACTGCTCCAGTGCCCTTATCTACTGTCAGTGCAAGAATCAGCCAATTGCACGTTAAACAGGGGCAGTGAGAGGAGCCAGGAGCCTTGGGCAAAGATGGAGTAGCCAGGTGGTGATATTCTTTGGCAGACCTGCTGGGCATCTGCACAGGAGCACCCAGCCATGCTCTGCAAGATGACACCAGGGTCCTGGCGTGGGCACCCCCCTAAAAATCCTCCAGTCCCTCTGGGCTCAACCACCAGAAGTCCAAACACGTGTGGGGATGGCCCTGCCTCGCTGCAGGCTCGAGGAGCACCTGTGGGATGTGTAATGTTGGGGTGATGTGCCACAAGGGTATGGATTCGGGCCCAGTGCAGTACACCAACCGCTCCACCAAAGGCCCCTCTTGTGCATGGTGAGCTTGAAGCAAGAGGCAGGTCTGCACCTTGAGCAACACTCCGTCGCAGCCCTGGGCGCATGGCTGCTCGGTGGGGCTTTGCTTTGGGATGTCGTTCTGGCCTGGGTGGGCATCTGTCCAGCCGTGCGCGCGGACGTGGCTCTGTGTCCCGGTGTGGAGGCTGGACCCGTGGGTCTGAGTGCGGCGGGGGCTGATCTGGGGACAGGAGGCGCTTCCTGTGCCGCTGCCAGCTCCCGCCGTTTGCTTTGGTCCCTTCCTGTCCGCTCGTCTCAGCGCAGCGTGCGCCCTGGCTCCGTACCACGGGGATGTCACCGGACCTCACGTGTGGCAGCGAGCAGTCGCAGTGCTGGTGGCGAGCCGGGAGCTCTCTCAAAACCCGCGGCACCGACTGCTTCCAACGGGGCTCGGGTGGCTGCCGGAGTCGGGCGCGGGCTCCAGGCCCACCGTCCTCCTCCTCCGCTGTGCCGGGACCGCGCTGGCTCGCCGCTGTGCCGATACCCGTTGCCATGGCTGCTCCGCTGATGGTGCATGGGCTGCTGCCGCCGTTACATCATTCCTGTGATACCTCCGCAGCGGCAGCCCGCGGCCGCGCGGCTCCGTGCGCAGCGCCGGCGCCCCCCGGCAGCTTGCGGCGAGCCTGACACCGGAAAGTTTGGCGGCGACTTCGAGAGAGAGGCGGCATCTCACGGGAGCCTCGGCCCGAGCGAAACGACTCTCGATGGCGCTGTCGAACATCTCCCTGTGGATTCGGGATGCCTGGGCAGTAGGTAAACAGGGATGCTGGCATGCAGCAGGGATGACTCGGGGAGGTGCTCGTGGAGGGCACGCGTTCTGCGCCCTCTGTCTGGGCATCCTGCAGGACGCTGTTCTCCCAGGAGAGAGTGAAGCTCAGCTCCCCACAGAGCAAACTCGCTTGCCTTCAGCCCCAGTCCTCATCCACCTGCAGTGCCCGTGGCGTCCCGTGGCTGAACATTCTCTCGCTGTCAGTAAGACTTCAAGCTATTACAGAGGGAGCAGCACCCGCTATGGCTGGTGGTGTTGGCACTTGCCTCTGCTCTGGGCAGTCCAGTGGAACCCTCCCAGTAGGACCTGCCGTGATCCTGCCCCTGCTTCCAGCTCTGCGAGGGGACAGACCCCTGGGAGCACATGAGAAGCAGCCTCCATCGCCTGTTGTTAGTGCCTCTGCCCAAGCCTGCGAGGCCTGGGGCAGCGAGGGGCGGATTCCCACCAGCCGTGCCTCAGTTTCCCCCAGCAGAGGGGCTGGCCACGCTCAGGGCAGGAGTACCAGGAATGCATGGGATGGAGCCAGTGCTCCGGCTCTGCTCTCCCCAGGTGCCCTTCACCTCTCACAGGCATCTGCATGCGGTGGGGGCCCCTCAGAGGCATTTTTACATTGAGCCTGCCACTGATAAGCTTGGCAGGAGGGTCACTGCCAAAGCAGCAGATCCTGCTCCTGCTGTAACAGCCCCACCGGCTGTGTGTCCTCTTGCTGAGTGCTCCAGGCTGCTCCATCAGCCGTGGGCTGGCTGCCAGCTCTTCACCACATGCCATGCTGGGCCACGAGTGCTGCCGGGGCTGTGCAAAAACCCCTCTGAGCAACACCAAACCACTGGGGTGATGCAAGCATGGTGCACCCCTGAGGAACGACTTCGGGATGCCTGGGCTGCGCAGGGATGCTCGGCTTATCCTTCCTTTCCCACCCCTTCTCCTCCTCCACTGCTGCTTCTGCTGGGAGGATCATAGAATCACGGACTGGTTTGGGCTGGAAGGGACCTTACAGCTCACCTAGTTCCAAACCCCTGACATGAGCAGTGACACCTTCCACTAGAGCAACTTGCTCCAAGCCAAAACCAGCTGTGCGAGCCCTCAGTGGTGCCTGTGCCTCAGGACAGCACCGGCTCACTTGTGTCCCCAAAGGGCTGGTGTGCGCAGAGGGGGTGCAGGCCCCCGGCACCCTTCCTTCCCTCGCTGCCTGTGGCCGTGCTGCCTCGCTCCCCCGCCTGCAGCCGCAGGGCAGGGCAGGGCAGGCGCTGGGCTTCCGCTTCGCCCCAGGGCGGCCCCAGTTTCGGCGCTGCGGTTTGTGCACGTGGTGGGTGCCACGGGGTGGGAGCCGCGGTTGCCCCAGCACGGGCCGCGCTGGCGGAGGTAAGATTCTGTGCTGCGGCTCTGGTGTGGGAGGGGGGTGCAGGGGGCTGTGACCTGGGGGTGTCCCACGGGATGCTGCGTAGCTGCTGCAGGCCTGGGGATGCTGGGGGACATGTGGGCACCCGCCAAGGCCGAGGGCCGGGTCTGTGCGGGGGGGTGCAGTGAGCTGGTGCTTGGGACCCATCCTTGGTTTGCGCCTGGAAATGGATGGGGCACCAGTGGATCCCTCCCTTTGGCAAAGAGATCGGCTGGTGGGGCTGGGATCTACAGAGGCGATCGTGTGGTCCCTGCACCCTGTGGCCCTTCCCGTGGCCAGTCAGGGGTTTGGAGAGATGCCTTGATGTTGGCTTCTATTGCCAGGGATGACTGGGCACGTGGTATGAGTCAGGGACCAGGGCACAGCGCTCCTGCCAGCCCCTCTGGGCAGGCACCAGGCTGGGAGGTGAGAGCAGGAAAAGCCTCCTCCCTGTGTGAGGAAAGGGGCTGGTTCGTCCGTGGCAGGGAAAGCTGCATCGCGGAGCACAGCGTTGCCCGTGGGCTTTGCAGCGGGCGAAGCTCAGGCTGTTCACACACACACACGCCCCGACACCTCTTGGTTGGTATGGAAACGAGTCAAATTATTGAGGGGAGGAAGAAAGAAGGAAAAAAGAGGAAAAGGATGAAGCCTGGTGTTAAGGCAACGTCGTTATGGTAACACAAATTATAAAAGTAACTAGGCTGGGGACGTGGTACTTCGCCTCTGGGTGCTGGGCGGTATAAAGGGTCTGCTGCTCCATCCACACCTGAGGAAGGGTGGGCAGCACAGGCAGGACCCATGGATGAGACCCACAGGCAGGATGGCACCTGCAGGCAGCAGGGGTGATGCTTGGGGTGCAGTGCCTGGTGACCAGCTGCTGCAGGAGTGGGGACACAGCTTGTGCCAGGGGTGCTGGCCCCATTCTGGAGCTGCTGCCCTGCTCCCAGGCAGGTGGGATGGCTGTGGCTGCCTTGGCTGGCTCTGGCATGAAGCAGGGTGCCACAAGCTGTGGTTTGGCTTGCTGGGGACAGGCATCCTGCGGCCCTGTGGCAGAGGGGATGTGTTTGTCATGCTGGCAGGGAGTGCCTGGACCAATAGGAAGGTGACAAGCATGCAGGCATCCCGGGGTACGGATCGTAGGGAAGGCTCAGGAGGATGAGGAGGTGCTGGCTGCTGCACGGGAATGTCCTGGCTACCGGACTGGGAAAGGGACATCAGACCTGGGTCCCAGTGTCACCAGCCCAGTGCCATGACCTGGTGCCAGCAGCAGCCATCCCTCTGCTCACACCAGGGGCAGCAGCAGAAGGATCCTGGGGGTGAGGCCCTGGTGAGCCACAAGCTGTTCAAAGCTCACAAACCGCTCCCTGCTCCGCTTCCCCAGCTCCAGCACAAAACCACACTGGGTGAGAAACCCACATCCGCCCGGTGCTCCAGGTCCCGTGGCAGAGCCTGTGTGCCAGAGCACCGCTCCACCACAGTGGGTGATTCTGGGGGTCTGAACAAGCTCCTGGCCCATGCCCGTGGAGGTTTCTGCCCCAGGAGACTGTTGACCTCGTGAGGAGCTGTACCCGGTGTGATGAAAGGCGCTGAGGCCCCTTCGCTCCCTCCATTCTGGTTGCAAGTTCTGCTCCTCTGGTTGCTTCACCACGCGTGGTACTTCCTGAGGCTGGAGCTGCGGGGCAGTCACCGGGCAGCAGCACTTGCTTCCTTCCCCAATTACACCCCTCTCCCTTCCTGCCAGGCTCTGGCAGCCTGCAGGCACAGTGCCCATGCCTGGTGCAGAGTCGGTGGCAGTGCCTGCGGGCACGGTGCCCAGCCCTGGTGTGGTGGCAGTGGTAGTGCTGGGTCTGGTCCCACGCAGCAGCAGCCTGCCGGGGTGGTTTCGCTGGGGTGTGACACTGCCACATCCCAGTCTCGTGTTCCTGGAGGGTGCTTTGGTGGGATGAGCGCTGTGCAGGGTGCGGGGTTGCAAAGAAGCCACACTCCCACCTCCCTCTCACGCTACTCCCTCCCACTCACAGCCACCTCTAACCTGGACGTGGAGACCAAGCAAGCCACGCACGCCAAGCTGCCATGGCAGCAGCCTGTGAACGTGTTCCTGGCAGCCGGGCGCCCGCCGGGCATGGAGCAGCTGCACCAGGAGGCACAGCTCAACCTGCAGAGCATGCTGCAAGGTACCGGGGCTGGGGTGGCAGAGGTGGGGGTGGCAGGGGTGGGAGCTGGCCCGGGCATGCGACCAGCATCCCAGCCGCTCCTTAGGAGCCCCATGCTGCAGTAGTTGGGTCTAGGGGGGGTCCCAGCCTCAGCAGCCCCTCTCTGATCTCTGCTCCAAGTCACTGCAGCAAGAGGGAGAGCAGCCGGGGCCAGGAGCCTGGTTCCATCAGGAGCTGATGGATGCAGCTCAGGCATCAATGAGATCAGCAGCTCTGCCTTCCCCCAGCCTGTAATCACATCAGCTCAGCCCCAGCAGAGCCAGTTCCCAGCAAGCCACAACCAGCAGCAGTAATTAGCTCAACAATTGCAGGATGGCGAGACACTGAGCTCCCTCCTGGCTGCCCCTGGATCCCACAGGCTCTCTGTGTCCCCAGGCAGGAGCAGGGGGAGCTGCCCCCAGCCCCAGCATTCTTCCTGGGGGTCATAGAAAGAATCACACAATGAATCGCAGCCTGGTTTAGATTGGAAAAGACCTCAAAGCTCCTCCAGTTCCAACCCCTGCCACGGGCAGGGACACCTTCCACTAGAGCAGCTTGCTCCAAGCCCC
>WYDI02010920.1:0-15225 GCA_009867235.2 Psittacus erithacus | reverse complement strand
ACAGGGTGCCCAGAGAAGCTGTGGCTGCCCCATTCCTGGCAGTGTTCAAGGCCAGGCTGGATGGGGCTTGGAGCAACGTGCTCTAGTGGAAAGGGGTTGGAACTGATGAGCTCTATGGTCCCTTCCAGACTACTGCATGATTCTATGATATATGGTTTAGAAATCACTTTTTCTGCCATGTTTTTCAATGCATCGGTCTCCAAAGCATCCCAGGGACCCCTCTATTCACCCCTGGGTGGAAGTCAAGGGGCGACACTGCTCTGGGCAGATGGGGGGGTCCCTGGGCTGCGGGAAGTGCATTGGACGAGGTACTGCTGCCCTCCAGTGGGCTCAGGCTGGAAAGGATGCGTCGGCGGTACCCCACTCCACACGGAGCACATGGGTGCTTCAGAGGGCCAAGGTGGGAAATGGGGCTGAGGATGATACCCTCCATGGGATGAAGCGAGCACTGGGGAAGGGACCAAGTGGTCGCAGCATCACTCCCCTTCCTGGCTGCTGGACCAAACCTGCTCTGCCCCATCCTTCTGAGACGATCCCAGGGATGTGCTCCTGGCCCAGGCCTGTTTGAAAGCAGCACCAGCCGTTGCTGAAGGGCTCGATCCCACTATCAAATTCCACTCAGTAGCCACTTCCCTTCTGTTGTGCCCAGGGCCAGGCAGCAGCATTAATTCACAGCCAGTGACAGCTCCACAAGAGCCATTATGGGTTACGGGGCCAACGAGCCGTGAAGCAAGAGGCAGGCACAAGGCCATTGCACTGACACCACAGGTACCTTGTCCTCTGCTATTAAGAGAGATGTTGTGCACTTAATGGAGGGGAAAATCAAACCACCTTCCCACCACACTGATGTATGGGGTGGGGGATTCTTAGCACTGAGTGTGAAGCTCTGAGAGGAGGAAAATTCAACCTCAAAGGCAGGTAACTCGGCTCAACCATTGTGGATTCGCTGGAGACTTCTTGATGGGGTTTTGAGGATGGTGGGAACCAATGTTCTCTGTGTCAAGGACCCTAGAAATCAATAAAGGATAACAAAGAACACCCAAACCCCTCTTTGCATCTCCTGTCTGGTCATAGGATGCCCCTAAAGGCTTCTTTAACGGGTCATAGGATGCTCCTAAAAGCTGTTTTAACTGGTCCCAGACCAGGGGAAGCTCAGGTTAGATATAAGGAAGAAGCTCTTTACTGTAAGGATGCTGAGGCACTGGAACAGGCTGCCCAAAGAACTGGTAAATGCCCCATCCCTAGCAGTGTTCAAGGCCAGGTTGGATGGGACTCAGAGCAACCTGATCCAGTGGAAGGCGTCCCTGCCCATGGCAGGGGGTTGGAACTGGATGATCTTAAGGTTCTTTCCAACCCAAACCACTCTATAATGCTATGCCCAGACTGAGGAGCATTGCACATTGCCTCATAGAATAATAGAATAGTTAAGGTTGGAAAGAACCTCAAGATCATCAAGTCCCAACCCCCCTGCCATGGGCAGAGACACCTCACACTAAACCATGGCACCCAAGGCTCTGCCCAACCTGGCCTTGAACACTGACAGAGATGGAGCATTCACAACTTCCTTGGGCAACCCATTCCAATACCTCACCACCCTTACAGTAAAGAACTTCTTCCTTATATCCAATCTAAACTTCCCCTGTTTCAGTTTGAACCTGTTGCCCCTTTTCCTATCAAGGATGGTCACCACAAGCTGGTACATGTTAAGATGACCTTCCTAGGCCACAGATTTACCAGCAACAGTCTTGTATCTCCCAGTATAGTAAAGAATTTCTTCCTTATATCCAATCTAAACTTCCCCTGTTTCAGTTTGAACCCATTACTCCTTGTCCTATCACTACAATTCCTCATGAAGAGTCCCTCCCCAGCATCCTTATAAGCCCCCTTCAGATACTGGAAGCTGCTCTGAGGTCTCCAAGCAGCTTCTCTTCTCCAGGCTGAACACCCCCAACTTTCTCAGCCTGTCTTCATACGGGAGGTATTCCAGTCCCCTGATCACCCTCAGCTCCTGAGCCTACCTGGAGCTCCTCTCTGCATGGACAGAGGTTGGAGAAACCTCAAGTTCTTGGTTAAATAAAGCTATTTCTGCAGTGGTTCCTGTTGGTCCCCACCACCAGGATCCTACAGGACCCCTTCACCTCCTGGTCAAGATGGAAAAGAAGACAAGCATGGAATGATCCAGTTCCACGGCCTCTCAGCATAGAGGGAGGGAGATATCAGGCTCTTGTTGATGGAGCACAGATCTCATCTGAAATACATCACCAGAGGAGGAGGTGATCCTGGCGCCGGAGTCACGAGTTTCCCACAGCCACTGAGCGTAGGTGGGAAAAGGATGGTCTGCAGCAGAACGACTCCCTGTGGGTGGCTTTGAGGTTGGTGCTGGGTACAGGAGGGCTGGCAGAAGGGAAAACACCTTCAGTTACAAGATGATGCGATAAAAGAGGCAGATAATGCTTTAACTCTGGCTTGGTAGACAGGAAAAAGAGGCTTCCACCACCCTTTTGTGTATTAACCCAATGTTGAAAGCACTCACCCTGGTTCAGTCCCATTTAAGGGGGGTTAAATCCACCTCTGTGTCTCCAAAGAGGAGTTACTCTGTCTTTTTATCTCCATGGGGTGCATGTTCACTGAGCCAGTCTGCTGCCAGGACCCATGGTTCAGTCCCATGGGCTTGGTTATCCTCCCTGGATGGTGGAGAGTTGGGATCCATTGAACACTGACTCCAAAGGGAAAAGAGCGGGAAGGATCCCATGTCAAGGCATTGCTCTTTGTCAGTTACCCATGAGCTCCTCCAGTACCAGAAATGCCTTTGTTTCCATTGATGCCTTCATTCCCACTGATGTGCTCTTCCAAAAACAAGAGGTTTGGAAACCCTTTTTGGCAACCCGAAACCAACAGAAACCCCAAATCCCATCATGTTTGCTTCACACAACCCTGCTGTGAGAAGCAAACATGACTTTCTTGAACAGTTTTCTTCCTTTTTTCCAGGAGAAAAGCCCCCAGTGGATCCAGCCTTTTCACCTTCCACATTACTTCCATGAAATAACTCAAGGGACAAAGCCCCATCTCCCATTTCACTATACTGGAGATGAAGACGATGTCTCACCGAGGGTTAATCTGGGTGTTTAGGACCTTGGTTTGCTTTGCATCAGGCTGTATGAGATCCAAATGACCTCTCCAAACCTCAACAGCTTCAGTTTTAAGTGACCCAAATGAAAATGGGTGAAAAAATGACCCAAATGAAAATGGGTGAAAAAATGACCCAAACCTGACCCATTTGGAAGGCCGACCTTGATCCCCACCTGTGTAGTAATTCACAAGAGAGATGCACACTACAAAGTGTTTTGGAATCAGTGCTTTTTAATCCATAAAAGGTGAGAGTCCATGTACAAAATCAACCAAAACAAAACCACTGGTGTTAGGGAAATCATCCAACTCACACAACACACAACCCCTCCGCTGATGCCAATGGAGGAGTTGGGTGATGCGGGTGGAAACGCGACACGCAGGCTTCTAAATAAATACATCCCCGGCTCCAAGATGTCCCTGTTGGCAACACATTTAGAATCAGGGGGAAGATGCTGCTAGGATGCTTTAACAGGAAGGTGGCCTTTCCTGTGAACCCACCACCTTCCTTAGCACTCAAGCAGCTGGGAAGATGACGCAGGAAATCTGACTGCACCAGATGGTGGCAGCCGGATCTCTAATCCGGTTTGATGATGTCTCGGTCTATAGAGAGGCTTCTTGGCTGTTAATACAGAGCTAGAAGCCCTATGGAAGAAGTTCTTTACTGGGAGGGCGGTGAGGCGCTGGAACAGGTTGCCCAAAGAAGTGGTAAATGCTCCATCCCCTGCAGTGTCAAGGCCAGGTTGGACGGGGCTTGGAGCAACCTGCTCTAGTGGAAGGCATCCCTGCCCATGGCAGGGAGGATGGACCTAGATGATCTTAAGGTCCTTTCCAACCCAAAACATTCAATGATTCTATTTTTCAGTTCTCCCTAACTAAAACCAGGGCTGAAAGCTCAGCACTTGCACATTGTGCCACTAAGAAGTCATGATACAACCCCATGGGGATGCTCTTGTGATGATATCCCTTGCACATTCACTCCTTTAAACTAAATGTGTCACCACTTAAAAAGTACAAAAATACAATTGCATCTCTGAAGGGTATTTTATACCTACCAAGATCATCCAAGCACTGAAGAGCAGACAGCTCTTTAGCCTTCAGAAAAATAATGCACGAGGCAGAAATGGGATGGAGAAAATGGTGCCAATATATCTAAGAGCGTATTTGGAGTCTCCCAGCGTTTCCAGTACAATTACCAAGATGCATGTATCCATCAGCCCAGCTCCGATACGAATGCTGACAGCACAGTGTTAGGGTATTAGCAACGTGTGCAGGATCCAATACTAGCACAAATTTAGTAGTTTAATAATCTGGAGGAGCTATCTTCCTGGAATTTTAATCTCATACCGAGCAAAAAAACCCCAGCAAGGCTCTTAGCTATTAATCTACTCACATATTTAGGGCAATCCACGTCTACTGATTAAAAGAAGCGAGACAAATGCACCTTAAGTCTTTCCCTTTTCTTCCAAAGAAGCAGCTGGGCTGCATTTGCTGCGCCAACCTGGGTGGTTATTAATAAAACACAAACAAAAAAGCACTAAAAACATGGTCAAAACCATTCTAATTTCAAACCATTTCACTGGGACATCCCCTATCTGGTACCACAGCAGAGATGCGCAGCCTGGTGCTGCCTGTGCTGGACCCCACAATGGGATCACAAGTCCCACACTATCCTCTCTCCTGAAACAGGGGAGTTGAAGGTGGAACTGGATTCAGCTCTGCCAGCAGCTCCTGGTGAGCAGTGGTGCCGCCTTCTACCTTGCAGAGAAAGCCTAGGAGATGCTAAAGAAGGTTACAGCTTTTGCTTTAATGGCTGGGGCTTGGTTTGACTGCTCCTCGCATCGAGCAGAAGACACAAACCAGTCCCTGTTTTATACTGAAGCACAGCTCCCCCCAGGCACCCCTAAGAGCAAAATAAAAGTTAAAAATCAAGGATAAATCAGTGTTTCCCCATATTGTTTAGGCTGAGGATGGTTTAACACAGGAGCTGGAAGATGGAGGAGCTGGTGCTGTGCATCACTTGCCTCTTTTGAGAGGATCCGACCAGCGGCACATCCCTGGGACAAGGGGGTTCCTTGCAGCACCAACACCAGCACAGCCTGGAGGCCACCAGTGCTTGCAAGGGTTCATAGGCAGCCAGCCCTGGAGTGGTGGGACACAAACTAACCCTGTAGCTGCTTCAGTACATGACCTCGTTGTCTCCCACCGTGGTGAAGGGGATGCCGTAGGTGCTCTTCTTGCTCCGCTTGCTCTTCTTGCTCCACACCAGCAGCGTGCTGGCGCTCTTGCTGTTCATCAGGCTCTTTCGGCTGTTCTCCTTGTTGCTCTTCAGCACCCCACTGCCTGAGGACATTGCTGCTGCCTTCTTGTCTGCCTGTTTGGGAAGCAGAGAGGGATATGAAGACAGGGCAGCACATGAGCTGCAGACAAGATGCCTGGCCTCAGTCCTGCACTTCCAGCAGGAGCCTGGGGAACCTCTTGTGTTTCCCACCTAAGGCTTGGGATGTGACTTACAGCTTTCGGTCCCTCCAAGCCCTGAAGGGTTATCACACCAATCTCCACTCCCTCCTCCCCAGTGCTCTTCAGCAGCTGCACCACCTCAGCATGCTTGGACCACTTGCAGTCCTTGCCATTCACTGAGATGATGTAGTCTCCCTCCTTCAACCCAGCTTCCTGCAGGGAAAGAGAGAAGATGCACAAGTTTGAGCTCATGGATGTCACTGCACGAGGTCTGCATGGTGTCCACCCCATTCCATGGGTCCCAGTCCTGCAGAGATACAGGCCGTAAGGAGGGCTGGGGTCCATCCTCCACCTACAGCATAAAACACACAATACCTTCATCATCCTAAAGCTTTCACATCTGCTCTGCAGCATGTGGGATGCTCTAGAGACTAAGCACCTCTTTTGCTGCTGCTGGAGATGACCACACTCAACATCCAGCCTTGCAAAAAAGGCATCCAGCTCTGACTCTCATAAAGGTTAAATGCTGCAGGTTTACAGAAAAAATAACATATATATATAAAATATTGCCTGCAAGCCTTGATCCTTCAGAAAACAGCAGGTTCAGCGAGGCTGTGCACACCCTTCATCCATCAAGGCACCAACAAGGCTCTTGACGTGGCAGCTCAGGGCTGTAGGGACAGCATCAGAGCATGGAGCAACTCAGCCAGCAAGCGTCAGGCCAGCTGCAGTGGAGGTTTAGAAGCTTATCCACGCAGGGACAGCCAAATTTTGGTGTCTATCTGGAGTCCAATCCCACCCTAGCTAAGTGCAATAAAGCCCATGAGACAAGATACGGACTACATATGGTCTTTGAGAAGATTTTAGTCTCCCAAAAAGGGAAATTCTGCTGCCAAGAGCACGCTGTTACAGAGATGCTGGGCTCTGGATGGCAGGCTTGATGCTGAACAGTGCTGAGGGAACAGGGAGACCTTTTGCACATCCCACCAGCCAGCTCCTGAAAGCCTCTGCTGGAACACAAAGTGTCCCCTGATACATCAGAAAGCCCAGAAATAAGTTTTCACTGTGATAACTCGTGTTTCAGACTTGCCATCTTGTTCCATTCACTGTCACGTCCCAAAATGGGGGAGAAGGGAGCTGGGTGTTTGCCAAAGAGAAGCTGCCAGCAGTTACAAACTGAGCTAATCTCTGTTTTTTTTCCCTTAGCTGTCTGCTAAGGAATTAAAAACAACTCAATTCTTTCCTGACACCCACCTGCAAGCCCCAGGCTGAGATCTGACAGGGATGAGTGCCCACCTCAGCACACCAATGCAGCTATCAACTGTTATGACCTAAAACCACCCCAAAACCCCTCAAGGCATCCTCTGACATCTCAATTGCAGCATCCCCATGCAGACAACAAGATCCTGGGGTACTCACAGAAGCACAGCCCCCTGGGATAACCCCAGCAATGAGGACAGGGGAGTCTCCTCGGAGTGTGAATCCAAACCCATTCTCTCCTCTCATCAGATGGACTCTCCGCACTGGGTACCACTTGTTTTTGGCTGAGAAAACCGAAAGGGGCCCCTGGGATGAGGTAGAAAGACGGAAAGAACATTTTGGTACAAGAACAACACCCTGGGGACGTGCAACCTTGCAAAACACTCACTGATGGGGAGGAGACAGAGCAAGAAAGCACATCTTTAAGGATGTGACCTGGAGCCCGGTCGGAGTTTTACTCTTCCTGCACACCCAAAAGGTGGATTTATACACTATAAAGCTAGAGGTGCTTAAAAGCCCATGTCAGATGTTGGTTTTGTGAGCAGCAGCAGCTTTGTGCAGGTTGGGAAGGACCTTAAGAGGTTTCTTGTCCAACCTTCTGCCCACAGATAAGGTCTAGACATCTCTCCCTGCACTGCCTCACTCGTGCAAGGCACAGCAGTGAGCTGCTATCTATCTAGACACTATAATCCTGAAGCAAAGAAAACAGAAAACTCTGATGAGAAGAGCTTAATTCCTTGGCTCCTTAACTCCCCTGTTCAGGAACAAACAACAGTATCCAAGGAGGATGATGGGCGGTGAGGATTTCCCCTGCTGCCTGGCTCTGGAGAATGCAGCCCAACTGGGGTGATCCAGTAGTAAGGTGTGAGGTGGTGGTCAAGCCCCCAGATCCATCCTATCTTCGTGTCTTTTCCCCACTTTTTTATTCCCACAGGAGCAGGATATACCTGCCTGTCTTGGGGCTGTTCAACCAACCTTTCCCTGGGTGCTGCATAGCCTTGGGGTGCATGAGGCACAGGGACAGCACAACCAGGTCCCATAACAGCCACAAAGCTCAGCCCTGTTCCCTAGAACCCTGTAAGCCTAAAGAGGGGAGGGATAAAGGTCCAGTGGGATATTCCTAGTGCCTCTCAGCTGGCACCATCCTGCCCCCAAAAACCTTCCTCTAAAGGGTCCCTTTGGTCCTTCCTCAGGTAAAACCCACCCTAAATGCCTGTGCTGCTCCACTGTGCACTGGTGGAGCTTTGTGACCCATTTAGGTCTTGCAAAGACAGATCCATGCACCCTAACCCTTCTCTTGCACATGCCCCTGCCTGCTTTTCCTCTTTGGAAAGCCACCCGTGGGCGCAACGGCTGCACCAGAGAGGGAGAAGAGGCAGAAGAAAAGGGGAGGAAGGAAACCAGGCAAGCGAAGCATGCAGGGGAGGAGGAGAAGATGTCTGCTCCCACGGGGCACTCTCCATCCCATAGCTGTACGTACCAGCCTGTGGAAGAGGTCAGTCACCTTCACCTGGGAGAAGTTGGGGGATTTGATCTCTGGTTTCTGGTGCGTTTTGGCTGGCAGAAGGGAGAGAAAAGCACATACACTGTGGTCAGGCAGTTGTAGCAGCTTCTGCCTCTACATCCTGCTCCCTGAGGAGGGATTTTACAACCCATAAGTGCTCAGGCAGCTGCCAGACATGCAACCCAGAGCCCCTGCCCCTACCTGTGATGACAGGGAGCTCTGATCCCCAGCAACATGCCACAAACTCACCATGGCAGTTTGCCCACCCCATGCAACCTCAGCTCCACTTACGGTGAATATCTGGAGCATCTCCAGTTTCAAAGAAGTCCTCCTCATGGTCGATTTCGGAGTATTTGCTCAATGAACGCTTGTGGGCAAAGGAGAGGACCTCCTGCAGGATATCCATCTTCCTGAGGATCTTACACAAGCCGTGAATCCTCATGGCTTCCTCGTGCTTCATGATGGCTTTCTTCAGATGCGCTTTGCCTGCAAAGGAGCAGAGAGATATGAGCCCAAGCAGAGCAGAGCTGCTCCCTCTCGGCTGCCTACAGATGACAGCAGCTCCCAGGGCTGTGCCACCCCGACGTGACTCAGGGACAGCCCAGTCACGTTTGCAGCCTGCCAGGCGTTCAACGTGCTGCTAAATGGAGTAGGTCCCAGCCGTCAGCTCGAGTCCCCGATGTAGGGCTGGGAAGGGACCTTGAAGGGTGACCTACTTCACTCCCCCGGCGCCGGAGCTGGCAGATGTTCCCAAAAAGCAAGCAGCAAAGGAGCTGTCACCACATTGTGCCACCCCCAAAGTCCCTCCTAATGCTTTAACCTCAATCTCCTCTGCAAATTAACTTCTCTCCAGCACCTTGCATCCTATGGGAGGGCAAATACCCAAAGGACAATTAAGCCTTGTCCTCCTGGTGACAGCTTCAGGAAGATGCAACACGTCTCCCTCTTTTCTAGGCTAAGGAAAGCTTTCTCCTTGCCCTGCAGGTCCTGCTTGCCACCCTCTTCAGCATCTGCTCTTGCTTTGCTCCTCTTAAGTTGCCTTCAATGCGTTTTCCATCCTCATGGAAACGCAGCAGCCAGGAAAACGGCCATATAAGCTAAACTGCCAAAAAAGCTCTGTCTACGCACACGTATCATAGAAACCCGGGTGCCTGTTGCGTTTCCAGGTTTAGGACACACGGTGGCAACATAATCCAGGGAGATGATGGGGTTTGCTGAAGGTTTACGCGGACCAAAGGAAGCACGGCCTCAAGGCTTTCACTTGCTTCCATAAATTGCATTTGAGGAAGAATCTTGAAGCTGGATAGAACACAGAGAGGAAGAGATTCCCCCTAAAACTGTATCATACCAGTCAATCCTATTTTATCAAAGCATCCACTGTCAGCAACAAAGCAACTAGGTTTTAATGACTATCTAATGACTATCCTGTCATTTCCAAGAGATTACAATGAATAGAGGTTAGGCATGGAAGTCCACGGCTCCATTCTACTTAAGATGGGGGAATATATTATGTTTGAGAAAACATAATGTTATAAGACCAGGAGACAAGGGAAGAGGGAGGCAAATATCCTTCCAGAGAGATGATTTTAATGCCACAAACTTCTTCCTTTACTATAAGCCAAACCCAGAGCTGAGGCTGGTGTCTGCATGTTCGTTTTTCACCAGCAGATGTCGAATGGAGCCCATTTCCCACAAGAAGAGCACAGGCAGAGCTTGAAGCTGGGCTGATGTACGTCACATATGAAGATAGGCTGAGAACATTGGGGCTCTTCAGCCTGGAGAAGAGAAGCTGCGTGGAGATCTCAGAGCAGCTTCCAGTGTCTGAAGGGGCTACAAGGATGCTGGAGAGGGACCCTTCATCAGGGACTGCAGTGATAGGACAAGGGGTGATGGGTTCAAACTGAATTAGGGGAAGTTCAGGTTGGAGATAAGGAAGAAGTTCTTTACTGTGAGGGTGCTGAGGCACTGGCACAGGGTGCACAGAGAAGTGGTGGCTGCCCCATCTCTGTCAGTGTTCAAGGCCAGGCTGCACAGAGCCTTGGGTGACATGGTCTAGTGTGAGGTGACTCTGCCCATGGCAGGGGGTTGAAACTGGATGATCTTAAGGTCCTTTCCAATCCAAACCCTTCTATGATTCTAGACACCAGATGACAGCAGCTGGGGGTGTTGGGGTGGTGTTACCATAACACTCTGGTTTGGGGGTATAAAGAGTCTCTCCTTGTACGTCCTTTACCTCCGATCCCCAGCAGTAAATCTGGCCAAGCAGCCAGGAGAACTTTGCTGGGGTTGGCGATGTGACCAACTCCTTCCTGGTGGGATCTGTCTCCTTTCACACACGTGCAATGAGTGGAAAAACCACCAGGAGGCAGCTCATGGGGGAGGCAAACAGGAGATGACACGCAAAACCAGGGCGCTGAGCTTTGCTCTCCTTGCAGCCTCCTTGGGGAGGAGTTGCCAAACCATGACTTGAGCTGAATAAGCAACGCTCTGGTTTTGTCCCTCAAGCTGAAAATCCACATGGGAGGAAGTTTTTGTTTCCCAGACCTTTTGATACAGTTAAAAATCCACCCCCTGGCATCTGCTGTGTCTTCTTGTGATCCAGCCAAGTCAGCAGCAAGAAGCTTCCAGGATCTCTGTGTTACCTTGCTTAGAACATCTTGATGCCTGAGGTTTTACTGTTAAACTTGGCTCGAAAAGTTGGTGCAAGCAATGTCAGTTGGTCCTCAGCACCCTAACAGAGATCCACGATGCTTTCCCGCCTTCCCAGGAGAGGTTTTTCCCAAAGAAAGCCCCAAAATGATGTATTTGCATGGAGAAGCCCCCTACAACAGCTCATCACACACCTTCATGAAGACCATGCATCCATGAACAGGGTTACTGCAGGGCTCACTGCTCATACGTTAAGGTTTCATTGCAAGCACTGGTGGCTTTGCTCCCATCAATGTGCTTACCCAGCTTTCTCCTCTCCTCAGGGTCCTGCAGCAGGACACGGAGTGATGGTCCCTCTGGCATGGTGACATGGAACTGGATAAAAGCCTTCTCTTGCTCTGGCAGCTCAGCATCAGATGCCACTGTGTGAAACAGATGGAAGGGGATGAGTTTAGAGAGGTCAGGGCACTGCTTGACCACCCAAGACCCCTGAGACAGCGGGGACAGGAGGACAATGAAGCCACATCCATGTTCACATGGCCCCAAACTTCAGCAGCAACTTCCTTTCACCCAACCACAGCATGCAACAGCCGTAACATCATTGTGGGGAGAGGGAAGAGTTATCACATTCAAGGCACAGCACAAGTATCTGGTTCTTTTGCCTCCTTCCCTTCTTTGCTCCAATCTGGAAGCAGGATTGGAAATAAAGAGCCCTGGGTTTTCCTCATCTGGAGGCTAGTGACATGGAAGCAACAACTAGAGCACAACAGCAGGGTAGATCAAAGTGTAATCTGGGAGCTGAGCCCTCCTTGCCATGCCTGGACTCCTGCATGGGCACAAAGCTTGCAGTGCAACAGAAGGGGTCCTTCAATGGAGAAAATGAGATGGATTCAGGGCTCTGAGCACTATGCTGGGCTCTGTATGTGTCCTTTTCACACACTTATTTCCAGCCACAGCTGTTCCTAATCCCTTTTGGCTCATAGGGTGCTCAGGATTGGATGGCAGCCTCCTTCCTGGGCACAAAGGGCATTCTGAAGGCTCCCAAGGACCTTTGTGGATTTGCTGGTCCAAAAGGAAGAACACAAAGGCTGGGAATTGGTTCTCCCTGTGCAGCATCCCTGGGGGATTAAACTGCAGTTTAAGGAGTTTCTTGCCAGCTGGTTATGGGAGCTAAAGATCTGTTACTCTGAACAAGGGGGTCAGGGAAAGGCAGTGAGGAAGCAGCTGAGTTCTCAACATCATTGCTCTGGATGCAGCAATAAGCAATCCCCAGACAACCAAATTCTCCATCTCCATCAGATTTGTGTTTCCCTCACCATTAAGGCTACCAGGAGCCTTCCAATATTAGGGGAGAGGTTTGCCCTGTCCCTTGTAACCCCATATCAAACCCAGCTCCATCACCATTTCTGTCCTTCAGCTGCACCTCACTGTCTGCCAACTCTGCCCAGCAGCTCAATCCTGCTTCTGCAACAACCACCACAAGCCCTGCAGCAAGATTTGGGCAGGCACTGGAATGGGAGAGGATGCAGGGAAAGTCTGGCAGCAATCACCATCACTGGCAGCTCTTCACCATGACTGGCACAGCTCTGCTTTGGCAGGCATCCCCCAAGAACCCTCCAGCCTGGCCTCAGCCACCTCACCAAGTGATGAGTCAGCTCCACAAGTCACAGTGTGCATCACCTGCCTGCCTTCAGATCCTCTGCCTGACCCAAAATTGCTTGTAAGGGTGTTGGTGATGGTGCAATGGAGATCATGGGTTGGATCCTACATCCATGCTCCAGCTGGCTCCATGAAACCACATCAGTCTGGCTCCATCACAGCCACGTGTACCCTGCTGCCAGTACTCACCACCATGGGATTCCCAGAGCAACCAGCCATTAAATTCAAGGTTCTTCTGGGTTTATTTTCATTTCTGAAGCCCTCAGCTGTTCTGGCACAAGTAATGGGTGTCCCAGAGGATACCCAGCTGAGAACATGGGCACACACATGGTCAGCAGGTAGCCGACCCTCTGTTTACACACCCAGTCCCAAAGGGGACAGCAAACGACATCCCTACAGCACCTCTTTTACTTGCCTTCTTAGGAAGACTTAGCAAGGATCGTGCAAACCAGAAGTATGGGGGAAATCTGCCTTATGCATGAATCCCTGAGTCAATAAGCAAGATCAGCAGCTCAGAGCATCCCAAAACCTTTAGGTTTTGCATCCATCTACCCTGTGCATGTCTACCTCATTATTTGTAACTCCTCCTCCTGAACAAGAGACTATCATGTGGAGCCAGCACTTGGCTGAGCAGGCAGCTGCGTCTGAGATGTAACACTCACCAGGGCAGTCACAGAGGGCAATGGCAGCAAAGTAGTGGGAGAGAGCTTTGAAATGCTCCGATTTGACATGGACCATGGTGGTCCAAGAGAAGGGAACATAATCTTTCACATGGGCCTGGGTCATTGTCTGGTGAACCAGCGAGTAGACATCTTCTACCTGTGGAGTGTCAAGGGACAAGATGGGTTGAAATGTAGGACATCCATCAAGAGACAGTGACAGCAGGCCACATAAGGAACATCTCCAGTGGTAACATCCCCACCAAGTCCTCTCCTCCCCATGGTGCTCACCCTTGCTGCCTCCTGGGCGAGCTGGAGCTGTGTGAGGAAGTCGTGCTGGGCACGTAGTAGGGTTATCTTTTCAAAGACACACTCCTGGACCTGCGCGACCATCAGCCGCACCAGCATGTGCAGAGAGGCAGCACTCATATCCAGGCTGGGAGCATTGGAGAAGTTCTCCTTCAAGTAATTAAAGGCACCTGCACAAAGGAGAAGCTCCTGGTAGCCACAGGGCTTGTAAGCAGAAGGGTCAGACTCTTGGACCACAAAGGTTTCCCCACCAGCAGCACAGGAGTAGAAGAGCCAGCAACCACCAAACATCTCACTATAACCAATGGGTAAAAAGATGGGGTGTTCCTCCCTTGCTATCTAAACCATCCTTGTGCCCACACCTTTCTTCTCCAAAGCCCTGGGTAATCACAGTTGCTGGGTCCCTTTTACTCCCAGCTGCTTGCAGACAGATCAGCATCTCTCCTATTCCCAGCTGGAACATCCCGACTGCTGCGTGGCAGTCACTCTGAGTGGCTCTTGGGTCATCCCAGCTTCTCTTCATCACCAACAGAAGCAGCGTGGTACCAACTAGTACTTGATTTGTGGTCCCTTGGAGATGCCCTGTCCCCATCCCTCTTTGCACACGTGTGGATTATTCCCAGCCCAGGGAAATGCTGCCCTCAGGGAGCCAGGGAAGGGGGGAAGCCACATACCTGCTGCCTTCTGGAAGGCATCAATGGCCTGGTTGAGCCCTGGCAGGGAAGCACGATCCTGCCGTGCTCCAATCTGGGTGTGCAGAGCTCCAATGTTGAAGAGGACACTGCCCTTCTCGAAGGCCAGTGCTCGCTGGTGGGATGGGACCCCAGTCAGAGAGTCGTACCTGAGGAAGGGAAGAGTCGGATGCCCATTAATACACATGGAGAAGGAGCCTGGAAGGTTTTCAGTGTTCTTTATGGGCCCAAAGCCACTGTTCCCATCACAGCTCATCCCCATAGGGTGCATTCTTTCCCCTGCCTCCCCTAATCAACCTACTCATGGCAACAGCAAACCCACCTCCTCATGTCCACCAGCCCTGGCTTTGCTGCAAGAGGCAGCAATCCCACCATGGAGGCTTGATTTCAGCTCCCTCCCCACTCACAGTTCCCCAAGTGGGATAGGGAAAGCTGCACCAACCAGTGGAAGTAGACACCCAGGCTTTTGGTGGGAGGGAAGAAACGGCTGTCAAGGAAGTAGAGCTGGTTGTAATACTCCATCAAGAGCTCGAGCCCAGCTTCATTGCGGCTTGGGGTGCGCATCGCCTGCAGGGATGGGAAAGAAGACATGAGGGTGGGAAGGGAAGGGGGAAAAATGGGAGGGGAAATGATGGATTTATGGAGCTGCACATGCTGGTCAGCCCAGGGAGGGGAAAACTCCACCTGAGTTATTCGATCAAATGGATCAGATCAATATGATCAATAGGACTAGACAAATAGGATCAACCAGGTGGGAAAAGACCTTTAAGCTCATCAAGTACAAACATTTCCCAGCACTGCCAAGGCCACCACTAACCCATGGCACTCAGGGCCTCGTCTACATGGTGTGTGAACACTTGCAGGGACGGTGACTGCAGCACTGCCCTGGGCAGCCTGTTCCAATGCC
>WYDI02010917.1:0-32175 GCA_009867235.2 Psittacus erithacus | reverse complement strand
CAATTTGGTGGCCTTCTATGATGGGGCTACGGAACTGATGGACGGGGTAGAGCAGTTGATGTCATCTACCTGGACTTATGCAAAGCGTTTGACACTGTCCCACGTGACATCCTTGTCTTTAAATCGGAGAGACATCAATTTGAGAGGTGGACCACTCAGTGGATAAAGAACTGACTGGATGACCACATGCAAAGAGTTGTGGTCAATGGCTCAGTGTCCAGCTGGAGACCGGTAAAAAGTGGTGTCCCTCAGGGATCGGTGTTGGGACAGGTCTTGTTTAACATCTTTGTCAGTGACAGGGACAGTGGGATTGAGTGTGCCTTCAGCAAGTTTGCCAATGACACCAAGCTGTGTGGTTCGCTTGATACGCTGGAGGGAAGGGATGCCATCCAGAGAGACTTTGACACACTTGTGAGGTGGGCTGATACCAACCTTATGAAGTTTAACTATGACAAGTGCAAAGTCCTCCACCAGGGTTGGAGCAATCCCAGGCACAGCTACAGGTTGGGCAGAGAAGAGGTTCAGAGCAGTCTTGTGGAGAAGAAAGGACTTGGGGATGTTGGTCGATGAGAAACTGAACATGAGCTGGCTGCAGTGTGCGCTCGCACCCCAGAAAGCCAACTGTATCCTGGGCTGCATCAAAAGGAGCGTGACCAGCAGGTCGAAGGAGGTGATCCTGCCCCTCTACTCTGCTCTCGTGAGACTTCACTTGGAGTATTGTGCGGAGTTCTGGTGTCCTCAACATAAAAAGGACATGGAACTGTTGGAACAAGTCCAGAGGAGGGCCACGAGCACGATCAGGGGCTGGAGCACCTCCTGTATGAAGTCAGGCTGAGAAAGTTGAGCCTGTTCAGCCTGGAGAAGAGAAGACTGCATGGAGACCTCACAGCAACCTTCCAGTATCTGAAAGGGGCCTATAAAGATGCTGGGGAGGGACTCTGTATTAGGGACTGTAGTGATAGGCCAAGGGGTAATGGGTTCAAACTTAAACAGAGGAAGTTTAGATTAGATATAAGGAGGAATTTCTTTACTGTTAAGGTGGTGGGGCGCTGGAACAGTTTGCCCAGGGAAGTTGTGAATGCTCCATCCCTGGCAGTATTCAAGGCCAGGTTGGACAGAGCCTTGTATGGCATGGGTTAGTGTGAGGTGGCCCATGTCAGGGGGGTTGGAACTAGATGATCTTAAGGTCCTTTCCAACACTACCTATTCTATGATTCTATGTGTGTGCATGTGCATACATATATATTTTTGCAGATACATGTGTGTGTATAGAGTACATATGCAGGGTTTAGAAAATTGTCAGTGTAGGTATGACCTGCAATTACCTTTCCAAATCCTCTTGTTCTCATCCTTTGAAATGCTGTGATCTGGCTTCCTGACAGCAGCAGGAATGTGTGCTTGATGATGCTCAAAGAGAGAAAAATCCTAGGATGTGATTCATACTCAAAAGGTTCCAGGTTAGCTGGTTAAAGTGCAGTAAGGCTGCAAATGCATTTGGAAAAGAAAGAGCATAGAACAGACGCAACTTCATTGCTTCTCATTTGAGTAGTCCAAAAAAGAAGTAGGTCTCTCCTCAGGTGTAGCCAGCAAATGAGGAAGATATATGGTTCCTGATAATCTCCTGGCAGTATGTGCTGCAAACATTGTTTCTGTTACTGCAGTGAAACTTGAAAAATAAGTGCCAAATGCTCCCTTTCAGAAGGTAGACTTACCTTTTATGCATGATGCCATTAAAATTAATCACCTGAGAACCAGTTCATAATGTCTACAGATATGGAAATAATAAAAATTAATTGACTGAAAGTATTCATAAAATATTTTGAGCAAAGGTCATTAATTTACAGTCTCTGAAACCTAGAATTGCATACTTGAATTACCAGAACACATAAGCAATAGGACAGGTACCAGGTACTTATAAAATAACTGTCTGTGATTGAGAATATACACTTTCTGAGTTTTGAATCCTTATTCTAGTAGGGCAGTGGCCAGAATTCAGGAAGTTGGTTACCTTGACAGTCCCCGTGAAAGCTGTATCCAAGGTAAATAAAGCAGTGAGACAAATACCCACTTGCAGGCTACAAAAGTGGGGGATTGTGGAACAATTCACTCACTTTGTAGCCTCTCTGCGATCTGTGTTGCAGAAAATGTTTCAGATGCCTGTAACTCTTACAATCAATTGGTCCTAGAGCTGCAGGTGAAATCACAGAAAAATAGCATAGGGTATCCAGTGGATTCTGAAAGGGACTTTCAAAGCACTCTGTCCTGGGTTCAGCAGTAGCAGTCATTTTTCTCAGTCTTAGTAGCTGGTGAGGTGCTATGTTTTTGACTCTCAGCCTGAGAACAGCGCTGGTAACACCAACGGTTTTAGTTGCTGCTCAGTAATGTCTACTCTGACCAAGGACTTTTTGAGTCTCATGCTCTGCCAGGAAGGAGGGGAAGCCGGGAGGAAGCAGGGACAGGACATCTGACCCAAACTAGCCAAAGAGGTATTCCATACCACAGCATGTCATGCCCACTACATAAACTGGGGGCAGTTACCCGGAAGGGCTAGATCAGTGCTCGGGTTGGGCTGGGCATCAGTTGGCGGGTGGTGAGCAGTTGTATTCTCTTCCCTTGTTATTTCCCTTATCATTATTATTATTGGTGGCAGCAGCAGTGGTTTGTGTTATACCTTAGTTACTGGACTGTTCTTGTCTCGACCCATGGGAGTTACATTCTTTCGATTCTCCTCCCCATCCCTCCTGGAGCAGGGGAGGAAGGGGAGGGAGCGAGGGTGCGGCTATGTGGTTCTGATTCACTGGCTGGGCTTAAACCACAACACTATTCTATTACTTACAGGTTGTTATTTGCTCTAAATGCAACTCTATTTTATTATGATGTTATCAGTTACTGGGTTTTGTTCCTTCGGTGCTTTTAATATAAGCTAAATGACTTGTTTGATAGGTGCTAAATACATGAAGGTAAAGACATTCGGTTGGTGTGTGCTAGAAAAGCATATACAGCATGTGATATAAACTTGAGCACAGCAGGGATTTGGGCTTTACTGACAAGCCTGAAAACATATATCATAAATTCTTTGCACAGAATTCATCAGTAATCAAGGGGTTTGAGCGTCTTATGTATGTTTTAAATGAAACATGCATATTACCTATTGAAAATGATGAATGTTACGATTGGGAGAAATATGTCACTTACATGTACTTCAAGCCTTCAGCCAAACTTTTCATTAAAGAAGATTCACTTTAGGCTAAATATAAAATAAGTTGCAGTCTATTTTAGGTAGAATTCTCCATTTCGTGCTTTCCAATAGCAATAAAAACTACATTGCCATTTGTCTGAATACAAAGTATGTTTAAACAGAACAGAAATGCACAATGAAGTCCACCTGCGATCACAGCAACTCTAGTTTAGATTGTACAATGGTAGAAGCAGGGCTTTAAGGTATTACGCCCATGCTCACATTTCCCTATATGACTTTACAGAGTCCAAGTTTGCAAAGGGGCAAAGTCATAGCACCCGGCCCAGCTCTCTGACTCCCCAGTGGATCCAAGGCAGGGTGACATGCTAGGGCTCTCAGAACAGCCCTGGCTAACCAACCATGAGTCTCCTGAAATCCTATGGCACATGCAACATCAGACCTTTTAAAGAAGAAACGCCATTTCTGTGTCTGCTCATTGCTGACATCACCACAAGGTTTTCCAGCATAAGGGAAGTCAAATGCTGAGCATGCACAGCTATGCTCAGGACCTGTCCATCCACCCTGCATCTAAGTGTAGTCTGATCCTTTCACTAAGTGGCAGCAGAAGATTGGCTTTTCTTCTTTCCATATTTCTGAGCTCTTCCAAAACTGGTGATGGATCTTGGGTCTGTGTTCAATTAGTTGGGATTATAGGAGATAATTTCATCTGCCAAGTATTGACCTGCGCAATATAGGCATGTACATTCAAGCTAGTTGGCTGGATGCCCTTTACAGTCAATGGAAATAAGTAAGCTTAATTCACCTTACATTAAATTAGGACATCTAAATCACTGCTGCCATATCACCAAACAGTTCAGATGGCAGGGAGGCAAAGAATATATTTAATTTTCTAATAAGCTTTACTATTTACCTGTTTGCTACATAAATTGCTATGTATTTTATCTTGTAACATTCTTTGTTCACTAATACATTATCGCCTTGTATCAAAAGGCTGCGTCAAAAAAACTGCGACCATTAGATAGACGGAGCTGATCCTGCCTCTCAATTATGCTCTCATGAGACCCCACTTGGAGAATTCTGTACAGTTCTGGTGTCCTCAACATAAAAAGTACATGGAACTGTTGAAACAAGTCCAGAGGAGGGCCATGAGGATGATCAGGGGGCTGGAGCACCTCCTATATGAAGATAGGCTGAGAAAGTTGGGGCTGTTCAGCCTGGAGAAGAGAAGGCTGCATGGAGACCTCATAGCAGCCCTCCAGTATTGAAGGGGGGCCTACAAGGGTGCTGGAGAGGAGCTCTTCATCAGGGACTGTAGCAATAGAAGAGATGAAACTTAAATAGGGGAAGTTCAGGGGAAGTATAAGGAAGGATTTACTGTAAGGGTGATGAGGCACTGGAATGGGTTGCCCAAAGAAGTGATAAATGCTCCATCCCTGGCTGTATCCAAGGCCAGGCCTCTAGTGTGAGGCATCCCTTGCCATGGCAGGGGGATTGGAACTTAATGACTTAAGGTCCTTTCCAACCCTAACCATTCTATGATTCTATAATTTTTATTCTCTACCCATTATAGGAATCTTTCAGTAACAATAAGATTATTTGGGTCATATTAGTAAAGAATAAACACTATACCAATGTCCACTCTCATTTTCGCTAAATAATCTATGCCTTTTTATAGACTCTATTCTTCATATGTCCTTCATGTGATGGTGAGCAACAGGTTTCTTAATTTCTCGTGCAATACAATCTTAATTTATATTTTATTCATTTAAACTCTCCTTGTTTAAACTGAACATGCTATATCCAAACAATACATTCCATAAGTCAATTGTTTCTGCACAGAGAATCAAGATAAAGTACTGGAAAAGACACTTATACTTACTGTATGCATTTAGACGGTTCTTTGAGAGTATGCTTGCCTCACTTTTGAAAAAGACCTGGGTTCATCTGACAGCAAAGTATATTTGCTTACTTATCAAACTGGGATAATTCTACTGCCTTCCTTCTTTAGGTGAGTGCAATAATGTTTTACTTCATATTAAATAACCTGAAATGTGCCCCATTATCTTAAAAAAGAATACCAAAAACAAACCTTAACATTCCAAATCTCTGTTTCCAAGGAGGGGGAGAAATTGTACCTCAAAAGGCAAAAATGTTGCAGAGTTTGAAACGTTTGAAAGGTCTTGAAGATGATCCTAGGCGGGCCAAATTCTGCCATGCTGTCTTTGTCCCAAGGAAAACAGATCTAAACAGCCAAGATTAAACAATGTAGAATAATTCTGTTATCATGAGAGTGTCCAAGATTGCCAGGAAGAACCTCCAAACAGGCGTTGCTGAGCATGAACTCGCTACAAAAGCAGGTGAACACACAGTGCAGCTCTGTCAGACTGCAACTCAAAGGGACATAATGCCAGAAGCATTTTGTTCAACCCGTTTATTCATGGCTCTCTACTATGAAATGAACTAATCAAGACTGGATGTGGTCAGTACCATGCAGTGACAGAACTGTAGCATTCAACTAAAACAGTCTTTTTGACCTTTTCTGCATTTGTGTGTTTTGCAGCACAGTCTTCATGCTCTTCTGAACTGAAAGCAGTTGCTTTCTCTTTCTTTCTTTGTCTACTGGAGCAGTGTGATGACCCATATAATCCTGAAAAATATCATAGATGTTGGTGGCTAAAATTTGAGCAAATATTAATATTTAAAATGCAATCTAAGGAAGATAAATTTTAATTAGTACATTTGACATATTAAAAATCAATACTTAAGCAGTGAAAGATTCTGCAGCTTGGGCTGCACTCCACATGGATGATCATTTCTAAAGTAAGAGATGCAAATTTAATCAATAAATTGAAAGCTTTAAATCACTTAAGGCACTTGAATTGCTTCTTATCAGCCTAGTAAAGAAAAAGCATCATTTAATTGTTTTTCCCCCATATTTGAAAGACAAACTTACCTTCAAGGCTGGATTTTGCCCAGCTTAAGCTATATTATTTACCATTTTTGCTCTTCTATGTTATCCTTAGCAATTAAAAGTGTATTTTAAAAGACAAGAAAACAGTTTAAAATCCCAGAGATCATTTCATCATTTAAGAAATTTTAGCAGAATCAACTTCCTAACTTGGATTTTAAAAAATAAAATTGGTAAAACGCAATTTTTGTATTACAATACTTTTCAGAAAACAGAAGTATTTTGTTTATTTTGTTGCTGATTTAAAATCATCCTTGATGTAGTTTACTGGGCTAACTTTCCAGAATTATTAAAAAAAATATTCGTTTTGTGAAACTGGCTGTATAAAATTCTCATGCTTTGGTAACTGATAATGTGAACCACAAATTATTCCAAGTTAAAATTCTTTCTCTTTTTTCCTCATTTTTAATTTTACAATCTACTTGCTAACATTGTTGCCACAGCCATCTGTCAAAATATCTGCAAGATACCTCAAAATACAGTTCACAGTAAATCTTAGACTTGAAACATTTTATTTTTTCAGAATGTTCATCAACAACTTGTTGAATTTACTTCTGCAAAAAGGACAAGAAAAATGAAGATCTAGTTTTGCCTTTTTACATGAAAAGTCACACTTGGAAGACATTGATAAAACTACTCACATACTTGGTGCTTCTTTACATCTGGAATTAGTATGAATTCTTCCATTGTATTTTCTAGGATTATATCTGCATGTTAATTGCTGCGTATGAAGCTGGAAGTATCTTAAAAGCATTTTAGATCAATATATCCTGAAGATTTTCAGGCTAAATATTTTGATAGTGTGCATGAAGCCAGTATTTCTTTTAAAATTGACAGGTTCCAATTACAATGGAGAGGAATATGACTGCTTTATTTTATTTTTTCTCTTAAAGTTTTCTATGGATAGTGCTACATGGAAAGTATGATACTTTCAGATGGAGCAGAGTAACTTCTTTATAAAATATGGTATGCCACTACCTAGCTATTTGGCATGCAAAAGTATTGCAATTACATAAAGAAATTGGTTAACAATATACTTAAATTGTTATTCACCCAGTTTTCCTATAAGCCACCAGGATTACATAAATAATGTTCACCTGCAGCCACTAGTAGGATGTCTTCAGTAAAAACTATGCTTCTGAATCATAGGCAACAGGATATTTAGAGACTTGCATGATCAAACTGGGTGAGCAAACTTTTCTGTCAACAAATATCAAGGACAAAAATCATATGACACACATTTAAAAAAAAAAAACACGCTGGGCATCACAACCAAATGACTCTTGTATTCTATGATAAAGATGAGTCAGCCCAGCAGGAGTTTCCAGGGCAACATATTTTTGGACACAGGAGGGAAGCAGAGATGATATTTCATCTCCGAATTGTACACAGACCTGTACACTGCGGTTGCATGTTTTCAGCATTGTGAGCACTGCGGCTTCCTAGAAGATCTGAGCTAAAAACAGCCACAGATTTCTGAAACTGAAGTCTTCAAGAAGCAAACAAACATCATTAGCTACTTTGCACTGTCGTGGGGACATTCGGTAACATATTCAGCATTACCAATGTGTCTCAATGTAAGATAAACTGTGAGTATAAACTCACAGGTTGGTGCGAAGGTAGTGTCCTTTCTTTACATGCACACATGGTTACACTTCTGACTGAAAAATCAAGTTCTGTCCTATTTTCCTATTCAATCCAGAACGATAAGGACAGTTGGGGTTTAGAGAGTAGAAAGCTGTATTTTTCATTAAATGTTCTAGCCAGTTGAGCGCATACAAGTCAACAACTCTAACCTCCAAAAAACTCCAAACACACCAACATATTTCTGCTTTACCATGCATGAAACTGAATCCCCAAGCCCTCATTCAATGAACATTGCTGGCATTAGTGGAGCTCTAGCAAGCAGCTTTTGAAGAAAAGGTTGGGGCTGCAATTTGAAAGCGTGCAGCGGCTCTTTTCATATGCAGCAAACTGTCAGATGTTTTCTTCTTATGCTACCAAATGGGAACTACTTCCTGTACCATATTTTAACATCCTTTGACAAGGGTGACAAAACGCTGCCCAAACCCAACCCTTCCCTTCTTCCCTACTTGCAGACATTTTCAGAGTCCTTGCACATACAGGTCCTGTCTCCCATGTTCAGATAGGGACACAGGAGGAGAAAATCCAAAGAAAACTGAAAAGGAAAGCACAAAGACCTGAACTTTCTATTTGATTCAATTACTTTCTGTCAAGATATTATACTTCACCTCTATCAACTGTTCTTGGAAACCCTAGTCACAGCCCAGCTCTTGCAACGCAGAGTATGACTTGCAGCATCTTTAGGTTTTTCCATACTGCCCCGAATGCTGCAGAGATTATTTTTACCATAATGGCTTTTAATTGCTTTTAAGGCCTGAAATTATCATCTGCCTTTCATATACTTTCTTTTGCTATCCATTTGACTAGATTCCTTCCCAAGGAAGCATTTGTTGTGCTCTTTTTTGCTTAAGTTTCATAAGCATTCTATAAAAACAAGGAAATATTCAAATTGTCATGTAATTCAAAAGTATCATTATTCATTCCAGAAAGTTAATGTGTTTCTGTGCAAGAGTCCACTGCTTTTATTTTCTTATAATTTCCAACTTTTATGCAATAGTTAAAATTAGGAAATGTCCAGTATCTTATTTGTTAATAGAAAGATCATTCAATACTAGCTCTAAAATCTCAACAGTTGTGTTCAGGAATCTATATATTGTCTAAAACAAAACCTATGCACTTTTCACTAATTTGTAGAGACTAAAACATTGATTATTTATGCATTTTAGTAGATAATGTATGAGTAATCAGTTATCCTCTGACCCTAGATCCCCCAGGCACTTCCCATCTGTCAGACATTTCTGTATCCACACATTCTTTCCTTATATCAGTCTAATGCACCAGACTTGCACACATCCCTTACAACCAAAAAGCTGAAGTAAACCCCAGAAATGTGCCACCTCCAAAAAACTCATTTCTGTTTTCCCTATTCCTCCCTGAAACTCAAGGGATTCACTGTTTTGACTGTCTATTTGAGCTTCATAATACTATATATTTGTGAGACCATCACACGTTCCTTCTTCATTGTGAATGAAAGCTTGAACTCTGTTCACTAAGGCAAAAATTCTTTTCAATGACACAGGACCTCAAGATATCTCCTGTGACTTTCTGTGGCAGACACATCACAAACATGAGCCCCAAGGGTTATTTCCCTCTCCTTAATTCTTTGAGTAGGTAATTTTAATGAAATACAGAGTAATTGGACCTCTTTAAAAGGCTAAATGGGGATCTTCCTGGAAATGTTTTCCTTATGTATTTACACATGATCATCTAAAGTGTAAATATAGTCCCTAGATAGTTAGCTCACATTGTAATGAATTTAATACAATGCTTCAGATTCACAGTTGACATAAATGTTCTGCAAACACAGGGCCATTAAAGTCAATGAAGCTAAGTCAATTTACACCAGTTAAGGGTATGACAGTGTATACAGAAGACTGTGTTCATTGGCATAATCACCCTGGCTTTTACAGCTTCATGGGTTGAGGGAGCTTTTAATATGAAAGTGGACCTTCCTGTAAGAAGGATGTCTTCTCAGATACAGAGGAAATGTATGGGAGAAAGGGGAGGAACTCATTAAAATGTCTGATTATAACAACAGTAGTTTTGAAAACATCTGCATCATATTAACTTATTAGTAGATTCCTCTGTTTTCTATGCATATGGGTGGCTGACTTGGACTGCCTCAGCTGTTAGGGATGCACAGTGGTAGCCTTTATATGTTTTGTATTTCTATTTTGCCACAGCTCATAGCCATTAAAATAATTGTACATCTCATTCAAGCACAGACACTTTTCGAACAGTTCTCTCCCACAAATAGCAATAGCACATACCCTGGGAAGAAATCACATTCATAGCTACTTGATGGCAGGCTATGAAGAGAGGAAATTTGGGTCCCATGTACAAGTGTGGCTTTGAATCACTCAAACCAAGAAAATCTCCAGGAACTGTGTCTTTATTTGTACTTTGAGGGGATCATTGTTTTCTCACTGTAACTTGCCTTTCATTTTTGTGATTCATTGGTAAGAGGAATCACAGCATCTGAGGCGCAGGCCTGACAGCGGAAGTGACATGTTACCTTTGCTGGACAGATGAAACTTAAAAGTTTGCTACTTATTTTTTCAACACATCCTTCCAATTTAGGAAGCAGTTCTCTGTAAGCAGTGAGCATTAACAGGCAAGTAAAAACATCCTTTTCCAATTACTCTGAAGAGTTTAAGGTTTTCTTTATTATTATTTGGTTTTTGCTACTGAATTCCCACCTCTAATCCCCATCTATGTAAAATGAATGGCTACTAGCAAGGGTCTCACACCCAACAGGCACTTCTTAAATGTATACAGTTTATGTACATAAGCTCTTCCAATGTATTTTTCTCATGATGCTCACTTAACCTAGTCCGGTCTATACTTATTGCATAGATCCCAGGTGAGTTTTTAGAGTAGAAAATAGCAAAAGTTACCTGACAGACTTCCTCCTCACCTTATTTTTAATAGAAAAATGTTGAAATAATATGACTGAAAAATAAAAGTTGACTGCTTGTTAACAAATTTTATCCCATTACCAAAACAAACCTGTATTTTATTCATTAAAGGCATTCACTTAAAAAAAATTAATCCTACTTAGTAACCTTATCTGATGCAAGGAAGAGTTGTAAACCAGATCAGAAGGAATACTGTAATAAATGGAAATTATCAGAAAGGAGTTCTGACATGGCTATATTGTGAGAAATAATGGAACTTCTTGAAGAGGGAATATTCCACTTTATATAGACACTTTTTGAGTTTACCAGTGGGAAGGGTATGTAATGCCACAAGGCACATGCACCAGTTTCAATGTGCATTTTTCAACATGCCATTTACAACACAGAATGGTACATACCTACTCAGTTTTCACTCGTTGCTCCAGGATGCAACATCATTTCCCTTGACATACTTAGATAATAAAACAGTTGGCGGTAATTATCTTAATGATTTCAGCATGAAGATTAGTAACCCTTGTAATTTTTATCCTTGCTAGTATAAATCAGTTTACAAGGGCTCAAAGCACCTGTTAAGCTGCCAAAGCTGTGTATACATTTTCAGTAGTCAAATTAACCTCTGACTTCAGGAATACTTTTGTATGAAGTGAAGCCTCTCCACTTTTTGAATAGGAGGCACTAGTAATTGAAGTAATAGTTGGGAACAGACTGGGGATTTCATGCTCTTATTCCAGAAAGACAGAAAGAATGAGGAGGAAACAAAAAAAAAAAAAAAAAGAAGCTACCTTTTAAAATGAAATTCAGATACAAATAATCTGGAGAAAAAAATCAGGTTCCTTTGTTTTTAAAGAACATTCAAACTGTGAAATTATCGTAATTACTGTAATATTGCATTATATGTATTTTATATATACAACATCTAGCACAACAGTATTATGCATACGATATGTAATGATTTATTAATCTGATTCAGTGAGAACCCTCAGTTTAACACAGTTCAAAGGCATTGACTTGAAATGCCTGTTTCAGCCTGTCTTTATTCTGTAAGTCAGCTAAATTCTGATGCAGTGCAAGGTTAAGCAACCCTGTTTAACCTGAACATACGAACACATTCTGCAGTGACACCAAGAGTTGCTTGTGTAGTGCTAATCAATTTATTAAAAAGATTCCATTAAGGAATTACTCTTGTATGTATAAACATTGGAATACAATGTATACACATTTGCACAGATAATGATTGCAAAGCAGTCAAACACTTTTAAAAAAGACTGGTACATACATACTTTTCCATTTGTTCAAATTTCTATTTAACTTGTCTACTTTCCCATTATATAGCCAATAATTAATCTAGATCTCTTATCTAGAAACTCCTTTAAATACAAAAAGACATTTCCAATCTATGATTTTCCAGCACAAATCAAGTATCAGGATGTAGACTATCTAACAAGAAGTCCTTCATTGGAAAGAAAAGTTTAAGCTAACATTTAAAATTTCACCCACAATCAGATGTAGAACTGAGAGCAGTTTATTTGTCTGACAAGAGAGTAACCACACAAATTTGTCTACAAAATACTTTTCAGCAACTTTGCCTTTGTTCTTTTTTTTCATTTTCTGCTTTACTTAGCTTTTACTATTTTTCATTTGTCTATAACGTACCTTTTATTCACTATTCATGACATCAAAACAAAATGGGGATTAGCTCTTTTCTATTTCTTTTTATATTCTCAGTTTCTGTGCAATTTTTTGACAACCATCTGCTTAGATTAGACTTCACCTCCTTCTACCATTCATCCCTGTCATAAAATATTGACAGAAACAATTTTCTTCCGGGAAAATAGAAAGTTAATAGAGAAGTGAAAACTCTACTTGTTTTTCATTAAAGTCCTGATACACTCTCACAACCTGTGTTGTATTTATTTATATGATCATCTGAAGTCATAAAAAATTAAAAGGTAAAGCTTTAACCCAAACCCTGGATTTCACAGCGGGATTCAGACTATATCTAATATTCAAAAATTACTTTAGAGCTTTTGCAAGTAGCATGTCAGATGAAAATCTCTAGCTGCAATAAATGTAGTGTAATAAGAGGCTCTTTAGCAGCAGTTAAAGGGGACAAATGACAGCATTGCCCACACCCAGGTTTACGTAAATTGGTAAGGCAGCCAGGCTTTGCATAACTTCAGTATCTCTAAAACAGAGTTATTTTTAACCTGTTAGCACTGCAGGCAGATGAGCAAACCAGTGACCATCCCCCGCCTGAGGCTTAGTGAACAGCACAAACATGGAAAACTGCAGGACGTGATATGAGAAATCACTGTAGAAAAGGGAGGACAAAGTAAGAGGTATAACACCTCTAGGGAAAGCACTGTGAGGGGTGAGGGATTTTGCAGGTGCTCTGGGGGCAGTGAGGCAGAAACAGCCAAACTTCACAGGCACTTAGAGAGGAACGCTCAGGTTGTCTGGGGAATCAAGTTTTGCAAAGCCAATAGCATTGTGGTACCTACATCAGCAATGCCAAATATTGCCAAGATTACCTAGGTAACTATAAGAAACAGTAAATTTGTGCACGGATGTAGCAAGCTAGCACCAGTGGGGAAAAGGAGATACTATGGTATTTAATTCACATAGCAGATGCAGTGCATGGCCCCTGACTGCCGCAGCCAAAGCCAGGGAAGACCCGTGACAGTTGTTCCTACAGACCACAGCAGCTACAGCTGCCACACAGCAGGCATGGGTGCACCTCTCCTGTTCCAGACTGGACAGCATCAGCAGCTATTCACCACAGGTAGCCTTTTCCCTTCTCCCTCACCATTCAAGGAAGAACACCCACAAGAGGAAACACATCACTGGAGAGACTTTGTTTTGCAAAAGTCTTGCCTTGAGCAACCAGTTAGAAATTCTCTGGGGTCTGATTTGTCTCTGCTTTTTTGGCTGGGTGGCTTTGGCAGGTGCAGGCCATGATCCAGCTTTTGATGTCCTAATGATCTTGTCTGGAATGATACTCAAACTTTTTGTAGCAGGTATACTAACTCTTAGCTGATATTTTCTATGCAAGGATCACATATCTCCCCATAACTATAATATGACTGGCAACACACACACAGTTGACTATTGTTTTGGCCTTTACCCCAGGTTCCTCCCCAAGTGGTGTGCTTCCAGGATATCAACTCACGCCTTGCAAATATGCTCTACATTCTTTGTCCTCAACCATGCAATCTTGTATCTGGCCATTTTGAAAAATGACCATTTCCTCCTCTCCCCCCACAAAATACCTTAGAAAGTAAATTAGACCAATCTGTACACAAGTCGTCTTCATAACTATATACTGTTCAATCAGCTTTAGTGTCATATGTATATTTTCTCAGTAATAAGTCCACATATTTTCTTCCCGATTTTTTGCTGATGTATCTAATAGTGCTGGGACAAATCGGTAAGAATTTCCGACTTCTAGAAACATCCGCAGCAGATGATGACATATTATTAGATAAGGTACTTTTTGCCATCTATTACTTTAGCAGTGTGACTGTGCACCTTAGTCTTTTAAGGTTGTTCCTATTAACCCTGTCTCCAACTTCTAAGACATGCTGAAATTAAGAGAAAAACCTCAGATATAAAAATCTAATAATTGAGATATTTAAGTGGCTAATAGAAAACCTAGGAGACTTTGCAAATTGTTTTCATACTTGGAAGCTGATGCTCATCAGGGGAACTTAGTGAAAAAAAAAATTATTAGATTGATTTACAAGAATCAGATGGGGATGATGCTAAAAGAGTTAACTTGAAAGGCACATAGCTTCATACTGACTTTGGAAAATCAGAGATAGAATTAAACTGGCTTCCCTTGTAGCTGTTGTTCCTGAGAAAGAGAATAGGCAGCAGAGAAATAAAGGAAATATTAAGAAAGACAAATTAATAGTAACTATTTTCCAAGATTTGATAAGAAAGTTGGATCAACTGTCCATTTCGCCTATCTCTTTTGCCCTTCTTGTTTAAGAAGGAATCATTGAATACTAAACCTAAAGCACTTAGATGGCCTAATTAGTAGTTAATAGCTATTAGTGGCATAAAATAAATACTTTGGTTTTATTGTACGCTCCATGGTAAAAATGTAGCCAATTGTAGAATTGACTAATTCAAATATTAATTTCTGGAGTTTAGTGTTGATGAATATGATTTTAATTGGATGTCAGTTACTTTAAAAAGCTTTCAGTTATGCTGCGCCAGTAAGTTCACAATATAAACAGATGTTAAGGCCAAACATTATTATTTGATCACATCCTCAAATATTAATATACATGAAAGCTGTACTACTATTATTATAGGAAAATAAGACTTTGGTGTAGTGTTTACAGAAACAACAACATTTTAAGATTTTCCCATGCAATGTAAGTAATACATCTTCAGGAATGTGTTTAACAATTCTCAAGGTCACTTCCAAAGATTACCTCACAAGTTCTGGAACAGTTGTGTTCAAGAGCATGGATAAAAGTATATAATAAAATGCTTAATCATTCTTTTGAGTGCAAAACTGAAAGCAACTTTTATTGTGGAAATCATCTTGCCATTCCATTAAATTTTCCCTCTTTCAAGCAGAAGGGGGAGGGAGAAGGAATGATTATTACTGATTTAATTAAGCTAGTAATATTACCGGCCCAGTCCATTGGGAAATGATAACTTTGAGATTGTGAATTGCATGTAATCATCTCACCTCATTACTATCTTTGTCATGAAAATAAATTAATTTTGTGTATTTTCTGTTCTCATTACAATACTTGTCATAAAAGGGAACTATCAAAATTCTAATAATACCTGGTGTACTTTAATAATTATGGTACTATGCTCCACAACTTTGACATTTTTAACCCTGTAGTTGATTTGCTGGCTATTCCACCCTCCCTGTCAGGTTAATAAAGGCTGTAAATATTGAATCAGCTAGGCAATTTTCTACAAAATGCAAGTGCCCCACTTTATCCCTTTCCAATTTTCAACCATAGTTGGGAGGGGAAGCAAACAGAAAATTAAACTGAACTGCATGGCTACTAGTGCACTTTAAGGTATCAGAATTTTTGTTTTATGAAGTAAATTATATAAGAAATGTGAAATAATATCTCTGGATATCAAGTACGCTCAAGTCCAAAGATTAAGCTCTTTTTCTGGAAGTAGGCAGGTTCTGCTAGAGCAATCTAACCACAGTTGCATGGGTTACAATCAAACAAATGGTTGTTGCATGTTTACATATACAAACGTTTCAGATTATTAGTTAAAACACAACTTGGATAGCAAAATTTCCATCAAAAGCAAATCAGAAAATCAGAACCTTCAAAATAAAAAATTATATACTGCTCTTGTATTATGTCAAGCCCTCTGTTCCTGAGCAAAATAACTAAAAAAACGGGAATGATGATTTTTAAAAAAAGCACCCTGAATGTCTTGGAGTAGAGCCCAAAGAACTGCAGCAACTTACATACACTTAGGAAAAAAACCTTGTGTCCATGGATAAGAGAAGCGTACCTTCCTTACACTTAGCCTGACATAACTGCTGTACCTCTATTGCTGCTGTAGTGTAGCCAGTATGCCTATTCTCTGGCAAGCCACCTGCATGCTGATAATTCTTCCGCATCCTTGTAGGTGAAAGTCAGTTGCTGCCAGTGTAAGGATGATGACAGGACTGGTAATACCCCTGTGCCCTGCAGAACAGTCTCTAGCAAACTGCTAATGATCACAGTTTTGTGGCAGGAACACAGGAACCAGTGACATGCATCTCACATCACTTTCTCCAAAACCACCATGGAGACCCAGGGTATGTATCTCTTCCTCCTTTCTAAAGGCTTTTTTATCATGGGTCACACTATTCACGCTTTTCTTTGTGGGTGTCTGGTTGAGAAAAGGATGAGACAAACTGGTTTAGCTGCCAGTAGTGTTCCAATAATATGCTACTATATACCATTCATTTTCAAATGAGGCAATCATTAAAACTTCCTGAAATCAGAGGACCTCTTAGCTTGTGAATGAAGCAAAGAACAAGGGACACAGAACTGAGAAAGGACCAAAATGATGCTAGAAAGAAGAAATTCTTCAAGAAGATATCCACCTTTTCCTCCAACAGTGGCAAAATCTGCCACTTTAATAAGTGATGCAAAGTTATATTTTGAACGGGAAAGTATTCCAAAAATATCTTTCCTCATCCATACTTTCATCAAGGAGAAACACATTTCTCCTGGATGAAGGCACAGCTACACTGATTCATGCATTTGTACTTCTATGCTCTATTTTTGTAATTCATAAGTAAATCTGAAAGTCAAAATTACTTACAGCCCCTGATGGTGCCTCTGTGACTGCCCTCCTTCTTCCAGGTCTCTGGGCTTAGCAGGATCATGAAGCTTATGCTGAAAACCTTCCACTGCCATCCAGTCACATTCTTATGTCAGCTGTAAGCCTCAATTCAAGTTTTGAAAACAGTTAAGGGATCAAGCTCCAGCTGCATCAGTGAATGCATTTTGATCTATAAATCACAGTGATATTTTTCAGGGAACACAAAGAGTGAAGATCACAAAAGCCAGAACAAAGCATGCAAGAACCAAGGAGAATGCATTTTCTCTCTAAAGCAATGCAGCTCTGAAGGGATCCTCTGTCTTTCAGAGAACACCAGATAGAGCATGTCTGATTGCTTTTCAGAAGCATCATACGGCCTTCTTTAAGTGACAGAATACATTTTTGATATCTAGCTCAATAATCCTCCCGTAAGACCTCACCAACTGCACTCACAAACTAGAAATTAAAATCCCTAGTCCTCAAAGTTTTGGAGTAAAAATGGCAAAAGCATCAAAGCCTTCGTGAATTTTATGAGTTACTATAAAGTTATGAGGGATATGAGGCCAGGTGCTACTTCTCTACCACCATCTTCTTGATCAATACCAATGAAAAGACATCTCTTCCTACAGCCTCATAACAAAATGGGCAGTCTTGGAGGTGAAAAATAAGCAGTTATTTGGTCAAAAACAAAAAAACAAAACAAAAAAAAGGAAACAAACAAACGAAAAAGCACTAGTGAGCAGAAGAATTGGACAATACTTGTTAACTGTAGAAAGACCCAGATGCCTTGATGTTATTTCTAAAATCTTCTTCGCACTTAAACAAAAGCATTGTTACAGAACTTGACATCACATTGCAAGCAACTTTCCTAAGTGGCCCATATGAAGCTGCATGTTGGTGCATATCTTGACACAGCACTCTATTTCACATTACGTGACAGTTTGACACCCATATTTTCATTCTTCTTTAAGGATTTAATCTCTCCTGTACCCCAAAATTAATGTAGATGTCCTATCAGTCTAGGGCTTCCTACCACATGTTCTCTAATTATAAAATCTACAGCTTTGAGCAAATGCCTGTAGTGAAAGAACAAATTCTTTTGTAGAAGTTAAGGGTTGTAGAAACAGCATCAGATAAAAATGATGAACATGACTACTTGCAACCACTGAAGCAATTTATATGGAAAGGACACCAAGTGGCTAGAAAATCTGATAGCAGAAAGAAAAAAAAATATGGCAAATTATTTTTAGTAGATATATTAATCATTTAGAGCTTTTAAATCAAGCGAAACAAGTCTGGAGAGAAAACAAATAGTTTCACTGAAATTTAAAGCAATATTGCCACTGATCTTAATAAAGTCAGTGGGTGTCTAACATGATTCTGCTGTGTTGGGCATATTATTTTGTCTAGACAAAAGACGAGCATATCTCTTAAGTCACATAACAGTTTTGTATCTGTTAGGGAATAGTACTAAGCAAAAAGATTGGAGACAGATTACAACAAAGATTTGGTTTCTTCTGAAGGAATGTGAACTATGCAAGAATTACACATCTATCCCCTTGTAGAAGAGGCTTCCTGTGACTCCATTAGCAGAAATAATTCTCATGAGTTACACTTTACTTGGCTTTAATGAACAACAAAGTTTCATTTTAAGCAGTTGGGAAATTCAGAATTTGCAGGCTGGATCATGCTGCTTTTTTAAGCATTCTAAACAACCAGAAATTCATTAGCAACTTCTTTTCTCTCTGGGACCCAGAAGCTCTGAGGCAGGTATTAAATACTCCCATTTTCAAGCATTCAAAACACATTCATAATGTGTTTCATATTTACTAATTCACTAAAGTTTGATGGACACCGGAAAACAGATATTACAGTTTTCCTGGCAATGTAAACATCTGTGCTAGCTATGAATAAGTGGAGCTCTTCTAATACAAAAAACATCATAAAAGAGCAACAAAAAAACCTCCAAAACAACAACCCTTCAAAGAACTTAATAAAAATTAACCTGTTCTAAGTAATGTATTTTTACAGAGGTGATCTGAATGCTAATTCTTTCCAGGATATCACAGGAAGCCTCGGGCTATATTTCCAGACAGTATATACCAGAAGAAAAATAACAGTTACATAAATGTGTAGATTATTACTGGTTGCCAAATAGATTCATTTGATATTTTTATGATCCAACTGTTTTCCATTTAGCCAGCAGACACTGATATTTTTGTTCTGCAGAGAAAATCATAACAGACCAAATAAAACATTGTATACAGTGAAGCTGTTCTGCCCTTAAGGTACAGAGTTTTTCCATATTGTTTCTATTTGAAAGTTTATTCAGATTATGAACCCCCTGCTGACACTGATACCTCTGCTCTTTCTCCCTTCCCAACTCTTAAGTCAAATAGTAGGGTCAGCATTTGTGCTTTTACTTTGATTATGTGAAGTCTCTGTGGAAAGATACAGTATATTCTAAATCATTTTTATTTTAAGATCTGCTGTGAGCTTACATATTTGAATGCTTAATTTACAGGCATGCTCAGGGAAGTGTTGATGCAAAGAAAACAGCTATTCATACATAACCCAGATCAAAGCACTACTTCTCTGCAGCATGTGCTCTGCAGCATCAGTTAAATAATTGAGAAAAAAAGACTTCCCCCAAATATCTGTAAGTAATTTAAATTAAATTCTAAAAGTCACGGCTGGCTTTTGCATTACTTTGCCTTTCCTGTAGTCTGATTTTTGTTACCAAATGACCCCGCACCCTACCCACTATGCTGACTACCTGACCGATGATGCTGATGCACTAAGAGTGCTGCAAGCTGAGGATAGCAAGCACAGCCTCAAACCCAGGCAGTATGCGGAGGAGCCCTAGACTCACTTTCAACTGACCAGAAGCGACAATATAGCACCAAATTCAGGCCTCTGTGCCCTGCTTCTCAGCTGTGCTTGGTAGCATGGGCTTGCCATGCCGCTGGCTGTGCCTGCATGACATCAACCAGCTTTTAACAAAGGCAAATCAGCTTGCACCTGCCTGCAATAATCCCATTACTGACACATCTATTACAGAAAATAAATGTGGAGACTAAAGTTAGGTGTCTTTCTGAAGGCATGATTCACCAGCTGAAGTACCTTTTTGGACTTGGGGTGAACAGGATGGCAAAGAGTTATCAGCCTCCTTGTTTCAGGAGGAAGAGAGAGGGTGATGGACCTCAGCATGGGCAGGCTCAGTGCAGACAGAGCTACAGCACTGCAGAAACAGACATCTCATCTCTATTTACATTATGCAGGCGTGCTGTACAACTCTTGCTCCAGCGTGTGAGAAAAACACAACCCTCTGCAGGCAGTCCTGCAGAGAACAGATCCTGACATTAAATAACACACTCGCCAGAGAGGGGAATATTTTAGCTGGATCCCAGTTCAGTTCACTTTATAGTATTGCTTTGGGCAAGAACAAACAGAAGGGATGAAATATTTTAACCTAATATTGCTGCCAAACAGTTTTTAATGTTGAAAGATACCCTGAGTTATGGTTTTGATTAAGTTAATATTCATATATTGTTGAAAGATGTGCTCAGCATTTTAGGATTGCTTAGCATGCCAGATTAAGAAATTACCAGCAAAACCAAAGATTTTATTGAGGCTGCCGTTTAGTGAGCCAACAATAATCCTAGTAATAATACCTTAGGAGAGTGAACAACTTACTCGCTTTAATTGAGGACTTTAGTCATTACAGGACATGGTACAGCCCATTAAGCACGAGCAAAGGCTAAGTAAGAAATCACAGCAACTGCAGTAGAATTTATGAACTAATTTTGAAATGTCAAGACATTCTTTCACAAGCCCTTTGATGGACTGATAAAATGGTTGAAATTTGTTGTGGTTTTAAATGTTCTAATAACTGCAATACAACAGGTGGATTTTCATGTTTCCTTGAAGTAGACTTTGGTTATATGACTTTCCTCAAAAAAAGGGAAAATAAAATAAAAGCAAAGAGATACAGTTGACATACCAGTGATAGAAGCAGAGTATACCTGAAGCAAATATTGATTTAAGTGCTAGTTTCTAGATATTTTCTTTCACTGTACTTTTAAAAACAGAAAAAATCCAAATTGTCTCACATATATATATTTAACTCATACTTTTCACTCTATGTATCTCAGATTTTGATTGAAGCTGACAGAAATGCAAGGTACTATGAAAAGTATGAAACCATCTTGCAAGCTCGCTTCCTCATGAACTCCCACTGACTTCAGTGAAATTATTATTGCTATTGATTACTAGAAATTACTATTGCCATCTTCTGGTGCAATTGAAAATTGGAAGTTGTTCTTATTAAAACGTGTTGAGATTGCTGGTGCTATCTAAAGCTGGGAATGGTACTGTTTCTTTGCAAAGGAACATGCAGTGTATAATAGGTGCAGTTTTCCTATAAATAAATACAAAAGCTTTTTTGTAAACTTGATATATATAGAACTCAGGATGGCTCTTGGAAAACAGAAAGAGGGGAAGAGTGATGGCAGATCAAGCTCACTAAGTTTTCTACACTATAAATATAATCTTGTGGATAAATTAATGGATTGGTATACTGTGTTTGGCTAAGTTTCTAAGAATAATAAAAGTTTCTGTATGGTAGTTTTGAGAAAAATTGCCATCAACCTTGTCCAGGCTTTCAAGGATTTGAGCTCTGTACCAAAACAAACAAAACAGCTTGCACCTTAGATGGCTAATAGTCAAATATCTGATGCTAAAAGCAAACACTCATGGTTCTATACAGACAAGTAAAAAGGAGATCTTCAGGTACATTCAAACAAAAGACCCTTGTGTAACATTTATTCTCAGCGTGGGGAAAAAAAAAAAAAAACAAACCCAAACAAAAAAAGCCAACAAAAAACCAAACCAAAACCCGAAAATAGGCCAGCCTACTTCAGAGTGATCCACTTGTCAAAATTACTTACAAAGATAATAAAACCCACCTGCTAATGAGTTAAATCTTTTCATACAAAAGCCTGCTAGAAGTGTAATACATATTCCAGGGCAAAGGATATTGACACATTTTTAAGTATTTGATAAATATTGCAACACTTCATGGCTGCAAAGTAAAATGAACAAGTTTCAGCCTTGAAATAGGTCAATGAATATTGAGTCAGTAAGGATCAAGTCACCAGGGAATTTTACTTCATTTGGTGGCTTTATATCACTATGTATATGCTTCCACGTAAGTACAACTTTCATGCACCAATAACTTTGTGAAATTTTATGGCCTGCATTATATACCCAAGGTGTTTTCAGGTTTTCAAATCTGCACATCTGTAAACTAATTATACAGAAGGGAATGAAATGCACTTGCACACTTGCTTAGGTTCAGAAGACTGATTTCAGAGTTTTCAGACACTTCATTTCAGGATGAAAAATAAACAGAACTTGTTCAAGAACCCACTGGGAACTTTTCCACTGACTGCAGTGGCTCTGAATAAATTATATATGTTCCTTTGTTAATAGGTAGTACTACTTAAAGTCAATTCTTAAATTACTGGAAATTATTCAGCAATAAAAGGGGTTCTATTGGCTCCAAGATTAAATACATAATATCGTCCAAGAAGTGTGTGGGAATAAAAGGGGAAATGAAGAGAAAAATCACACAGGATGATAAATTGAGCCTTGTTTTTCTTTCCAGATCCAATACCAGACTAGAAGATAATACAAAAAAAATAGGGTCATTATTATGCTTACCTACCTACAGTACATAATACCTTAATGTTTCAGATACTCTATTGACCCAGAACAAAGACGCAATCTTCCTGAATTGGTCAGAGATTGATCACAAACAGTTTCTCAGTACGAGGAAATCATGAAATACACAGGAGGTATCCAACTCTGGCTTGCTCAAGTGAGACCTACTCAGCCCAGGTCCTCCAGTTCTCCTCAGGACATCAGTTCCAATGGAAACTGGCTTCCCTTTCAGTGGAAACCTAAAGAAATAACCAAAGAGGTTGGATGTCGCAGTCTAAAAGCCCTCCAGGTATCCAAAGGGTGGCTTTCTAATACATGTTTATTTTTCCTTCAGGTAAGGATATTGTACTACCAAAAGACAGAGGGTCAAGATAGCACATTATGCTGGGTTCCAAAAAAAGATTACATGATCCTGGCCTTATCATTCTCCTACCCTTCTTTTATTCCTTTCTTAGTGTACACCTCTAAGAAGCGCCGCCTTCTCTTCCTCCCTCGGTTTGTGCACCCCAAAATGCAGACAGGCAGACTCATATGGCTGAAACACATGCCTCAGGGAACTCCAGACTTTCTCTGAGCAGGGGAGGACACAGTAAATATCTAGAGAAGAAAGCTGAAGTGGGTCAATGCAGAATTATTGGTTGTATGGCAAGAGCCTTACAACCTGAATTTGATTAACTACAAGACAGATAGATCTTTTACCCTCCATAAATTATGCATGATCAAGCAGCCACTTAACTGATACTCCTGAGTTTTAACCAAACCTCATTAGAACTGAAGAACAGAGCAAATTTTTTCTGGCCTTCCTTTCTTGAACATTTTTGCTGTAAGGCTGCTTCTGAATTTTATCAGCTAGCTGGCTGCATATACTGTGTACTTATTATTTGATCTAGTCAACATTTATCTTTATTTCTGTCTTGCTTATAATTTATAATTATAATTAAACAAAATGGAAACAGTTATTATTTATAAGGCTATTTTAACATATTTTTCTTAATTTTTAGTTTCAGGAATCAATTTCTTTGCCTGAAGTGACAAAAAAATTGCCAATTTTTATGTTGCATATACATTAATATTTATCTTTTCTTTCTTACTTTGCATATATTTGTTATAGTAAATGCTGTACTTGTCCGCTAGACCATAGACAGAGGAGTTTTCAATTGTCATCCCTCAATTCTCAGACATCCTCGCTTTCATAGTTTAAGCCTCTAATCAGCCTGTTTACCTTCTGAATTGACACACAATAGTCTGGGGAGCATTCATCCACCAGGAAACAGGGGACATCTTAAGTACTTCAGATTTTTTTTTTAAAGGCATTCATTTTTTATTGTTATTATTGAAGCAAATCAATTACTCTAATTTTAACATTTTGTTGGATCTGAATCAACCATTACAATTGCTTATCATCTGCCAAAGACATAAAAAAAAAAATTAAAACTCTCATGGATGCCAAATATTTTGGCAGCCATCCACCAGTCTCTAAAAGACCTATTTAAATTTTCATATCAGTCAGGGTTTTCTAAAGTTAATCTATTAAATACACAATTACTTTCAAATAACACTAAGTAAATGGCTTGAACCCTTTGAAGAAGCACAACTGAAGTTGAAGACAGCATTGCTGGAAGGGGTCTCCAAGTGTTCCCATCACATCAAGGGCTCCCATGAGTGGAACAAGAGTCCACTGGGCTGGATAGTTTACAAATCCAGAACAAAAAGGTGGTTCCTGTCCAGACATTTAAAAAGTATTTTATTTTCTGTATTGTGATCACTTCATTTTCTGTGAAAGACTGATAAAAACTGGCTACCTTCCAATACAATTTCCCCATGGTTTTTCAATAGAAATATATATTTCCCAGATGAAGTGGTTTGATTGTCTCTTTGATTCCAGCACTGACACAACAGATCATTTTAGAAGAGTATTGTTACTTCCCTGCTTCTCAGGTTTCCCATACACAGGAAGGAAAAATAATGTCTATTTTAAGTACCTTGAGATCTATTGCTGTAAAGTGTTCCTTGTAAGCAGTTATTATTTACTATATATTATTTACAGTGGATTTTTCTTTTTAATAATAAAATTTGAGCACTTCTGAGGAGGATATTTTGTTCGTCTTCACTCCCACTAACAAGGTACGACAGCAGTAATGGGGAGGTTTGTTTGCTGGAGTTTCCTCCCCCAACACTTAACACCTCTTTCTCACTCTTCACTTTCCATTACATTTTCTACTTAATTTTTTAAAAGATTTGTTCTTCTTATATTTTTTTCCACGTTAATGACCTTTCCTTTACCATAAACCTTTAAATTGACGTAAAAGAACGTAAGGTTTTGCATAAAATAAGATTAAACAAAACCATAAACATAGAGAAAATTTTCTTTGTTACTAACATGCAGCATGCTCTATCTAAATTTGCCAGAATCCTCCTCCTTTGTCAAGGTCTCGTCTAAAAATCATTTTCCCCTGCCTATCACCAGCACCCTCTTTAACTAGAAAGCGCAAGCAGAAACATGGTTTTCACAGATAAACCCCTAAGGCCTGTGAAGAATGCACATTTTGCTCACGCCCCTGAGAAACCTCAGCTCTCATGACCATTCATAAAATCAGTGACTTAAAGGAAGCAGAGGGACTTACCAAGGCTTTAGCCATTTGGAGGGAATAGGTAAGACTTACCATTTCATTTTGCTTCACTGATCTCTTGAGGAAGAATATCAAAGAAGTTAACCTGGTGCAGTTTTCCTGTTATTAAAGGACCTATGCAGCAGTTTTTATTTGATAGCCTTATGAAGAAAGGTCTTTAGGATGCTTACGGCACAAGATGGAATACAGACAGCAGACTGATAGGGATTTAGTAGAAGTTTGCTAGTGAACATACACTGTGCCCTTGAAGTCTTCCCAAAACTCTGGTGGCCACACATGGTTGCCTCCTGGATATTCTATTCAGAGTAGTTGCTTGGCGAGAAAACAAATGGGGGACAAAGAAAAAAAAAATCATAGTACCCTTTGTACTCAAACAAAAGCAGATTCCATGTGGGAAAAAGAAAAAAAACAGAAGCAGCTGGTACATGAAAGACAAGAAATTTACATACATGTTTCTGCATGTTCCTCTTTTCTGTGACGGTGTTGTAGTGGTTTCACACGCTACTGAATATTTTTACATAGCAGCTACCTCTGAAACTGCCCATCTAAAGCCTTTGCTTAACTAGTGAAAAATAAGATTTGTGGAAGCATGAAAATATTTTGCTAAATAAGTTAAGCTCTAGATTTTGCAAACTGATAGGGGAATAATTCACTCTTATCAATGACAGAACTATTTTGTACAAGACAATAACAAATGAAAACAATGTAAGTTATTCTGAAATAACTTACATTACAAAATAAATAATAGACAAGTGTTGCATAAATACAGCACATGTGGTCTGTACTCTATAAAGAAGATTCACCACAGTAAATTTCAACAAAGACCTGTTTGCAAAGCATATGGAGGAATGTGGATTTTAGCTGTGCATTCAACCGTCGTTTCCACACTGTAAATAAACCTTTTTTCACAAGCTTTTCTGGATTTGTTTTCCTGAAAAACCTATAATCTTTATCAAAATTAATGTTGTATTCAAACAAATCTTTAGCAAGAGAACGAGAAATGTTTTCTGCATTGTTATATTGCTAAAAAGAAGAAATGTTTATTGAAGACAACATAACACATAGGAGTCAGCTAAATTTTCCATAATCCCGGTTGCTGTTTTGCATGTAGAAGTCTTGTGAGTTGGGTTAGTTGAAGAAGCAGGGAGGTGTAGAGAGTTTTAGTCTATGAACAAATGTAATATGGATTGATGAGAAGTCTCATACTACATTTTGTGAAAGGAGGGTTGCTTTCCTTTGTCGTTTTGGGTAGTACAGTCATATTTGTATTTGGAATACTTTGCACCTTGTGACACCAGGAAAATTATATTACTATGTAGTGTAGGCTTATAAACAAACATGAATCCTTTTCATAAGTAGCTTTACACAGTAGAAAAAAATATGGATTTATAGTGTAGAATAAAACCTAAACAAAAATCCACAGAAAATTTCCTGGCCATGTTGCCACTGTTGATGCTATCTCCCATGAAAGAAATATGTTTTCACTAGGCACTATTTATTCAGTAAGGTAAAACTTGTAAATAAAATACATGGACAGTTTCAATTTAGAAATGAATATTGACAGCTAATGAGTACCTGACATCATGGGAAACAGAACTGAAGCAGCAATAATCAGATGAAATTGCATTAAGAAAAAATAAACCACAAGAGAAGGCAACAAACGCACCAAGTTAATATTCACTATAAAAATTAACAAACACATTGTAAAAATGAGAGAGAAAGAGCTTGTTTCAATATAAAACAAGCACAGATGTTTCAAGACTGAGAGTATCAAGTGCGTCTTCTGTGGCAATAAGATTTATGTGTGCTTCCTGGCAAATTTCTCATCACTTTCAATCCAAATTATTCTCCAGTGGAGCTATTTCCACATCTATAAGCTTATTAAGAGTTTGAGGTATTTTTCATTCAAAAAAATTATTTCTCTTGATATGGCATGATTTCCCAATCAAAGAAATTGTGTTTATGGTTGCGCTACTATGCCTTTCCACCACATCTTTACAAATAGGAACAATCTTTTTTTTGGCTGGAGAGAAAAATTAAAAAACAGAAAAAAGAACACACTAGAAATCAAGAAAACACTCCAATATTTTTTTTCCCATAACAGTTTCCTCATCCTTTATTTTTTATTCTCCTTCTATACTGACTGATCTTTCACAGATTTGGATTCTCCTCAGCTGGTTGCCCAAACAGCCAGTAATGCTACAAGCTCATTGATGCTCTTCGCACAAAGTGTTTGGCATCGGCCCTTGCCTCCAGTTCTCTGAATTGCCCCCTACTCCCTCTGACAATTTTCATTTTCATTTTGGAAGTACAGTGGTTGTGCAGTATGTTTGGTGCGAGCACATTTAGGATACTATCTTGTGCACTGCATTAATCAAACTTTGTAGTGGGGATGGAATTTTTCACCAAGATTGATTTTTTCCTGTTGGCTGTTCAGAAAAGTTGGCTGGTTTGCAAGTGGGGTTTTGCCTTCTCACCAGGAATCCAAAAGAACAGCTTGAACAAAAACTGTCTGCGGCAATGTGGGACCACTGCAGCAGACAATTCCATGGGAAGCCCAGGTCAATGATACACTAAGACTTAAAGTGAGGAAGTCTTTCACTTTGTAGTCTTACATTCAAAATCTGCAGAGTAACGAGGAACACTGGAAGTGAAGTATAAAGGTAGGAGAGTAGAAGTTGCCCTCTGTCAACTGATTAATACTGCACAAGTTATCTACTTGTCGCTAGATATGGCATTACATGAAGCCTTGGGTTTTTTTGTTTGGTTGGTTGATTTTATTTTAATCTTTGTCCTTATGCGCTGAAAATGTCAGCATATCGCAGGTACAACCACACATATACTTTTTATTTTTTTTCTTTTACACAAACCAGTATTCCCCCCCCCGAATTACTCCTGTAGAACAAACACACCTGCACTAACTAGTTTCTTTCCCTTCTTTATGCATAATATTCTCTGAGCTGCATGCAAATCTCCATTAGCTGTGATTACTATCAGCAAAGGATAAACCCACAAGCATCAGATCTCAAGCTTTGTAGCCTACAATCACTTTTCTACTTCTATAGTATTTAAAACCTACCACCCCTAAACCTACCACCCTTAAATCACAATTGGAAGTCTAGTTTAATTAATCCTTTTCAAAAAGGTGGCATTGGTTTGCTCCAACTTGTTTCATACACGACAAAGAATGAAGCTGAGGCCATATTCTCTGGTTACCAAAACATGATAGCATGCACTTATATCAGGCCGTCTGGCTATCTAATTGTATCTTGTAAGCATGAATCTAAATGAAATGCTTCTGTTCGTGGATAGTACACTTTGAACAATGAAAATACCAGATGATCATTCACCAAAGTAATATTACATTAAAACTTTATAATAACAAGCAAACTCATGTTGACAAGAGCTGCTTAATAACATTGTCATTCATCATAATTAGGAGCTTGAGATAAATTTTATGTTCTTCTCTTTCTATATATCCCTTTCAAAAGTACTTGATTTCCTTTTAAAATTTAGTTTTCTTTAGAGAACATTAGTTATTGTTCAGACAAGAAAAACAGGAAACATGAACAGCACAACATGTTAACTCTTCCATGAAGTCTGCAAATGCAGTGGATCACACTGAGAACATATTAACGAAAACACATAACTAAAGGTACCCATTTCCCAGAGAAAAAGGAAAACTTTTAAATCCTTTTAAGTTAATGTTATAAAGGGTTGATGCCCTTCTCTTACTATAGAACCTGACAAGTTGATAAATTATTCAGATAATTTGTAGGCTATAAGACAGATTCCACCCCACCAGGAGATATCAGGGGTTTTGGTCTACATTCATATCAGTGCAACTGGGACACGTTCCTTGAAGCCACCAGTGTAAGTTATCTATGAGTTTAGAGGGTGCTGTTAAGCATAATCCAGAAACTGTATCATCATCAGGTTTTGGGATGGCTTTTAAGCAGTATTGTTAGCCATACATATTTGTGTTAAGAAGGAAGTTTGGAAATATTATAAGAGATATCCTCAAGCATCAAATAGAAAAAAATAAGGGGGGGTGGGAGAAGAAAAAGAAAGAAAGTGGGAACAAAACAAAAATTTTATATATACACCCAATCTACAGAAGAATTTGGCTTGTGAGGGAGACACAAATCCCTAGTCTGTTGGGATCCAATCTTCGTAAACTCAATTTTCATGCTGGATTAACTTCTGATGATGACTTCAAAGGGGCCAGGTTTTCACCTCAAAAGTTCAAAGTGAAACTGAAAAGAAAAAAGTCCTCACAAGACTCTCCAACCTGTTTTTGATGTGGAACGTGCTGCACAGGATGACTGGGACTCATTGAGCTGCCCTGATACTCTAATCTACATTGTTCAAGAAAAGGACTTTGAAATGCCTTTTGTGGTGTAGAAGTACTCTGTGGTGCAGATGATTATGGAGCCTGATATAACCTTTTATATAACTTAACATGTAATCATCAGATTCTGTACAAGGGAAACATAGCCAAATGTGTGGGATAATGGCTTATTTACAGCATCATATAGATTTGCAGAGATATGTCTGATGTGTACTCTATGTATTATTCAAGTGGAGGCAGTTTTACAGATAACTTAGTTACATGTGTTATACAAATACATTATACTTTTATTCTTAAAAAATATCTCATTCTGGACCTTTTGTGTACTTCAAGCTTTCTGCATTTTCTTTTTTGTTGTCATGTTTAAAGCAATATATCAAGCTGAGTTTCATACTTAAGTCCAAACATGGAACAGGTGCATCTTTATGTTTTGACTATGAAACATTAGGCTCTACATCAAAAGCTGACAAAAATCTTTTTGAAATAGAATGCTTGTTACAGGGGAGCAAATTACACAGCAAAGAATCACATTTCCTATCCTTCAGCAAAGGTAACGATTCTTCTAATGGTAAGATGATAATTGTCATCTAATGTTATAATGTCCTTGCTTGGAGGTGCTTTTTAGTTTAATTTTTTATCACATTTTCTGAAAGGATATACAACCAATAAATTAGGTACTATAAGAAGTTTGGCAAGCTGTGGGTGAACACTGCCTGAAGTCACTACTAAGCCAGAGACTTCAGTCAGGAGAAGATCGCTGAAGAAACTAGCCAGAAATCAAACGGATACCTAAGGATGAAAGGTGATGATAATCTATGAAGAAATATTTCAGAACATAATCCTGCATATTTCTTAATAAAATGACAAAGTTGTTGTTTGCACATTGGAAAGTGCTTTTGACAAGGGTCTGTGTGTGAAGTTAATGTCTTGGTCTAAAGGGCAAGCATTAAGGAATAAGAGAAGAGCTGGTTCAGAAAATTAACAGACCAAATGAGGAAAAACAAATGAGTAGTTTTAAATGGGTCCACAGGACAGTAAATAATAATGAATCATAAAAAGAATATTTTTTCATTTAAATGCTATTATTACCGTTGTCTTCTAGAAATAAAGAAAGTTAATAGGAGCAACCTTAATGTACTTAGATCAAGCTAAACAACCAGTAGTTATAGCAGGATATTTACCACTTCATAACCAAAAGGGCCATTTCATATCGATGCAATTTTGCAGCTCTTTGTGCTGAAGTAAACATCCCACATTTGTTTCTCTTTACTCCATTACCCTAGGGTGAGCCTGAAACATCCAGAAGCATATACAGGAATACAACAGTGTTCCTCCATACAGGGATACTTCTGCTCAGATAGTATGTGACTTGGTATGGAGCTAAACATGCTTCAAACTCAGCTGTGTGGCCTCTCTCCCTCTACAGCCTCTGCTTTGGATATTCAGGTGCATCTTTACCAAAATGATCATCCATGTTTGGAATACATTAAATAAGTTGTCTGGAACCAACATTCATCTTGGTAACATTCCCAAACTCCCTCCCACACCTTTACACACAAGTTGTTTGGCATCTGCACTCCACTTAAATGCTGGAAGCCACATGGACCATCCAAAATTACTTCGGTCAACAGCATGCAGAATTTTGCTAAAAGCTGCCTTTTAAATGGTTTCTGTTCAGATGGGAGAATGTCATGGTTTAAGGAAAAGTCCAGGAGCTGGAGGGTAGTTGTTGGAAAGAGAAAAGCAGAACGAAGAAATGGGGTTTTGGGTACCACTATATTGATGAAAACCTGAACTAAAACATTCATGCAGGTGGCTCGGGCACCAGTAGGGACTGGGGGCCATGCCCAGGCTCTTTCCAGGCACAGGGAGGACATGGCTCCAAGAGAGAGAGAGGACGATCCTCAACTGGAAGCTGCTTAGGATAGGTACAGTCATGCCACGCTGCTCGAGAGGCTGCCTGACAGATGAAGGTAGGGAACAATAATGGAGATAAACAACATCCTTCATCTGAAAGCAAAACACAATGCCTCCCTGTCTTTCTCAATACAGGAATAAGAATAAGAAGGCATTTTCAACCAATGCATGCCTGCAAGAGCTCACTGCTACAAAGGTTTGCAACAATGACCATGCAGTATAGGAGAGGATGAGATACATCCATGAAGACAGGCTCACCAGCGGCTACTGGAAGAGTTAGCTTCTGCCCACTGACATCCCTGGACTGCTCTTTGCCAGCACATGGCCTGTGAGAGGGAAGAGACTAGAAAGAAACAGAAATAGACTGTAAAAGGGACAAAGATGACTTTTTGCATGCCCTTATTTGTACTTTTTTTTTTTTAACCCCTGTCCTGGGTTCAGCAGTAGCAGTCATTTTTTCTCCTTCTTAGTAGCTGGTGCAGTGCTGTTGTTTTGACTTTCGGCCTGGGAACAGC